>CM042167.1:82314880-82359880 GCA_023376005.1 Doryteuthis pealeii
CATAGAACCTTATAATTGTATTGAATTATTAGTATTACCTAGTAATACATTGAACCTTTTGATATGTAAGTAATTAGTATTATATAGGAATATTTGGAATCTTATAATTGTTTATTGTTGGGATATTTTAGTATATAAACCGTGCTGCAAACCACCATTTAAACTTATAGACTAAGCGAGGCCAGGTAGTTTAAAACACAACCAATCAACAGTCCGAATACGTGGTTGGTTAATTACTTAATCGGTGATACTGACAGACGTCCATTTGCAATCAGAGTCAAAGGACCTGCAAGATTGAGGAGCACCAAGGAACAACCAAAGTATTCTTCAGTAAGGATGGCGCTCTGCTTAACACAAAGGAGATCCGCTGGACAAGCGCTCTTGCTTGAAGCCTAAATGATGGCCACAAAAATCATAACATTTATAAATCATTATTATTAAGTAGGAATAACTTAAACTTTATAAGTATTATTAATTCTTGAAAATTACTCTTACCTAATTGGAGAACATGATATCCGTAACATAAGATAGAGTATGAATAAAAAAATATATCTATATTCAAAAATTGTTAATTTTTTAGCGACCCTATATATCAGTTTTTAATGTTCTGCTACTTATATATATATATATATATATATATATATATATATATATATATATATATATATATATATATATATAGTTAAAAGAAATGAAATGAATCCGACAGTATGAGTATGAAAAGGTGGAATGAAAACATCACACAATGCTGTTAAAGAGAAAACAATTTATAATATAATCATAGCTGATACTGATCAATATTTCGATTTTACAAAAATCATCATCAGAGCTCATTCACTCCGTGGTGTTTGAGTCGGAGAAAAATGTCAAATCAGTTCACAAACAAACAAAAAAAAGACCATCATTCTGCAAAAAAGAACGAAAGTTGTTATATTATTCACCAATGTGGGCATTTGCGCCATATTTATGTCGGTCATGTCGATATGTATACCTTTTTTGTCGGTAAACTCTCCAAAGTAGCGGATTTTGAGATGTTGGCAACAAGACGAATTAACTTACTCGGAATATATATATATAAAAAATTTCTGCTGAAAACGAACTTAACGGACCTAAATTTCACCATCATATGTCAACCCACTGAAAGAAAAAAAATCAGGGAATTGCCCGAATTTAATGAAATTTTCAGTGTTCATAAATTAATGAATAAAATATATAATGCTCCACTTTTACATTTTTTCAGGTCAGTTAGCTTTTAACCACGTATCTTTGAGGCGTAATACAGATTATCAAGCATACGTAGTTCAAAGTTTCTGCCAGAAATTAAGAAAATTATTGAACATGAAGGTGAAGGTCGGGCCAATTGTAATTGGTGCCCTTAGAACAGTCCCCAGGGGTCTTGAAAAGAGTCTGGATGAACTGGAAATCAGAGGAAGAATCAAGACCATCCAATCTACAGCACTGTTAAGATGGGCTAGAATACTATGAAGAGTCCTGGAGACCTAGGGAGAATTGCTGTCACTCAGCTTCCAGTGAACCACTGGCTACGGCAGGTGTGAAAACCTCATAATAATAATTCTGTTGAAGCCATTCCAGTAGCAAATTTCAGACGCTTTCTGAAACCATTACAATATGGTCTGATAAAACAGAAGATTGTTGGGATCGGCTAGAATACTTAGAAGAATCCTGGAGACCTGAGGAAACTTGCTGTCTCTCAACCTCCAGTGAATCACCAGCTACGACAGGTGGGAAAATCTAAATAATAATAATAATAATAATAATAATAATAATAATAATAATGATGATAATAATAATAATAAGAAGAAGAAGAAGAAGAAGAAGAAGAACAACAACAACAACACAACAACAACAACAACTACAACAACAACATCAAACAATATCAAAGCGAAAATTGATAAGACCCAACAAAATAGTAAATGTAGACTTTGCGGTAATAGAGATGAGACTGTAAACCAAATACTCTGCGAATGTAACAAACTAGCACAACGAGAATACAAAACTACACACGACTTGGTTGGGAAGGTGGTCCACTGGGAATTATGCAAAAAAATTAAATTTGATCATACAAAAAAATGGTATATGCATAAACCCGAATCTGTTCTTGAGAACGAAACATATAAAATTCTTTGGGACTTTGAAATAAAAACGGATCACCTTATCCCAGCAAGAAGACCAGACCTAGTATTGATAAACAAAAAAGAAAGAACTTGTCAACTGGTGGATTTTGCAGTTCCAGCAGATCACAGGGTAAAGCTAAAGGAAAATGGACAAATATCTGGATCTTGCCAGACAGCTGGAAAAGTTATGGAATATGAAAGTCAAAGTTGTACCAATTGTAGTTGGTGCACTTGGAACGGTCCCAAAAAGATTGGAAAAGGGTTTGGAAAGTTTGGAAATCAGAGGAAGAATTGAAACCATTCAGAACACTGCACTGCTGCAATCTGCCAGAATACTCAGAAGAGTCCTGGAAACCTGAGGAGACTTGCTGTCACTCAGACTCCAGGTAAAGACCATCAGCTAACACTGATGTGAAAACTCAATAAGAGCAATAATAATTATAATAATGATAATAGCAATAATAATAATAATAATAATAGAGGAAGAATCGAGGCCATCTGAACTACAGCCTTGTTGGGAATACTCAGAAGAATCCTGGAGACCTGAGGTGACTTGCTGTCTCTCATCCTCTAGTGAAACACTTGCTACGACATGTGTGAAAACTTAAATAATAATAATAATAATAATAATAATAATAATATAATAAATGACGAAGCCGTTAGCCTCGTTCTGGTATCATTACAATATGGCCGCTTGAAATAGAAGATAGACGACTATTTCTGTTACATAGGCTGGTCGGTTCCTGTTCGTTTTCTGTAGATGTTTTAATTACAAAATTGAATAATGTATTGGCCAACAGATTCCAGTCCGTAGAAAACGCAGTCGTTCTACGTCGGATGTTCAAAACAAAGCGGAAATTAAAATGGGTGAATCATCACGACGTGAATGGATATCGCTATGTGTTCAAACCTCCATCATGTGAGTATACAGTAGATCTCATAAAGAAGTACGCAGCTAATAATTTTTATACAAAAAAAGTTAATTATCTTCTAAACCAAAGAAACCAGGATTTCATTATTCTTAATAGGAAATTATACAATCAAAACGGATATTATTAGATATTATCTATTAACAAAATCAATAGCATTGAAATTCAATAATCGAATACAAAATTGTACATCTCTAATCTAACATAATATCAAATATCTGTGACTGTTTGTCGCAAAATATTTAGAAAAAAAAAACGAGTCACATTATCATAAATATTTATATGAGTTACGATTTTGGTATGATGTTGAAAGACCCGAAACTTCCCAATGACCCATCCATACTAGATCATATACGAAACCTAACAGAAGTTGCGATTTTTGTGGCTATCCTTAGGCTTCAAGCAGAAGCATTGTCCAGCGGATATCCCTTGTGTTAAGCAGTCCGCGATCCTTAGTGAAGAAACCTTTGGTTGCTCCTTGCTGTGCCTTAATGTTGTTATTTATCCTATAATTAAAATAAAATATATTTTGTAATATAAGGTGTGCTGAGGTCTACCACTTAAACTTATAGACTGCATGGGCGCGTGGATTAAAGAAAGTCAATCAACAGCTTGAATATGTGGTTAGTTAACTATTTAATCACCGATCTTGAAAGCTGTTCATTTGCACGTATTCGTGCCGGATGAACGGATCTGCAGCCAAGGACTCTGCTCAACCAAAGGATTCTACTCAACACTAAGGGACGCCGAGGAGGAACAACCAAAGAATTCTTAACTAAGGATCATTTGGTTTGGTTTGTTTTGTTTTACGGCATATCAACCTCAGTCGGTCATTTAATGCCGATAAAGTTTTGAAATAAATCAATTCTTAATGGATAATACATTTTTTTTATAAATACATTTTTCTATTTAACCCATAGATGGGACCCTAACGGGTACTACCACTCCGGGTCAGAGTGGACAAGGGAGCAATGGTGATGAAGGGGTGCTCCACATTTCCCAAACCTCCAAAACTGGAACCTCACCAACAGATAGAGTTTAACGTCATTCCCAGGACATGTAGACCCGCAGCCACCGCCTTCTAGCACCCATATGATAAAAAGGGGTTGAGGCTGGCCATAAGGGTAATAGGGTTGGGAAAATCATATAGGTGCTAGGGCTTGACGTGACCAACCGATTGATCGGAGGGGGCCTCTCCGACCGCCCGTCTAGCCCAAGATAGGGCCAAAGTGGAGTATTGCATGTCATGAACTGCTCATCCATCTGGGCTCTATCCTTAAGCATCACGGGTCGCCACCCACGGCCAACAGCCGGCCCCATTGGGGGAGTCTTACCCCTCTGCAGAGGTGCAGTCGGTGCATTCTAACGCCACAGCCGACGGGGCGGAACTAAGGATCAGTCTCTGCTTAACACAAGAGATCTTCACTGTAAAGTGCTCTCATTTGAAGCCTAAAAATGGTCACAAAAAATCGTCACACTTTTTAATGCATCTATGAAAGTGCAAATTCCTTACATAGACATATGGTATAATACTTATATCATGTTTACGTCATTAGCTAACAAATATTCCTTGCAGGTATTGCCCGACTTTTTATTCTTACAATTTTTTTATTTATTTATCTCCGAGGCTTCTAAAGAAGATTCCAATGTTTAGTATATGCTCAAGGATAAAGGAAATTCAGGTGTTCTCCTATAGATAAAGAAAAGCTCAAAGCTCTTCAATGTGGAGGTTGAGAAAGTTATTTTCCCTGGAGCAAGAAGAGGCCATAATGTGAGCTATTATTGTAATTGTTCTAATGACATACCGGTTTTTCCCTCTCTTCAATGATTGTACCAATTTTCTATCTCGGCTTTTTTCTTCTCATCTTGGCAAGAGGAATTTAATAAGAAAAAAAGAGATGAAAGGGAATGTGAAAGTGAAAGTGAAAGTAGAGTTTCTTTTAGTATAGTCTTTAATCTTTTTTTATTCATCATTTATAAGAAGGACCGATGTACATTTTGACCTAATCAAGACGTTGAAATATTACTGTACCCTATGAAAGGTTAGGGAGAATGTTTTATTGGATGAATGACCATATTATAATAATTAATATATTTTAAAGAAAAGGATTTAAAAAGATTTAAAAGTCTTTCGTGGTTATTCTGTGGGCTGCAATACAATGCAGCTCTATGAAATAGAGCTGGAATAAAGTGTCCTATATTTTCTCAACGATTGAGCACTGCATTTACTACATTAAATTGCAAAGAGAAAAACAAGAAGAAGAAAGAAAAAGAAGGAAGATAAAAAGAAAGAAAGAAGAAGAAAACATAAAGAAAAAAGGAAGACAGGAGAAGAAAGAAGGGAGAAAAAGAAAAAGAAGAAAGAAAAGATGAAAGAAAAACAAAGATGAAGAAAGAAGAAAAAAGAAAGAGTAAAAAGGAAGAAAAAAGAAAAATAAGAAGAAAGTAAGAAAAGAATGAAGACAGGGGAAATTAGAAATAAAAAGAAGAAAGAAAATATGAAAGAAAATAAAGATGAAGAAAGAAAGAAAAGATTAAAGAAAAATAAAGATGAAGAAAGAATGAAAAGATGAAAGAAAAATAAAGATGAAAAAAGAATGAAAAGATGAGAGAAAAATAAAGATGAAGAAAGAATGAAAAGATGAAAGAAAAATAAAGATGAAGAAAGAAAGAAAAGATGAAAGAAAAATAAAGATGAAGAAAGAATGAAAAGATGAAAGAAAAATAAAGATGAAGAAAGAAAAGATGAAAGAAAAATAAAGAGGAAGAAAGAATGAAAAGATGAAAGAAAAATAAAGATGAAGAAAGAATGAAAAGATGAAAGAAAAATAAAGATGAAGAAAGAATGAAAAGATGAAAGAAAATTAAAGATGAAGAAAGAAAGAAAAGATGAAAGAAAAATAAAGATGAAGAAAGAATGAAACGATGAAAGAAAAATACAGATGAAGAAAGAAAGAAAAGATTTACAACATTAAATTGCAAAGAGAAAAACAAGAAGAAGAAAAAAGAAAAAGGAGGAAGATAAAAAGAAAGAAAGAAAGAAGAAGAAAATATAAAGAAAAAAGGAAGACAGGAGAAGAAAGAAGGGAGAAAAAGAAAAAGAAGAAAGAAAAGATGAAAGAAAAACAAAGATGAAGAAAGAAGAAAAGATTATTATATATACAGATGAAGAAAGAAAAGGAACAAAAAAGGGACTTTGAAAGATCTAAATTGACAGGTGACATCGGGAGCCACGCCTACAATCTAAGAAGAGACGATTATGTTTGTCTCTCTATAACAGTATATTTTAATACAACGATTTTAAATCCATTTTTTCTTCCTCGCATTGAAGATCGACAAAAAGAAGTCCAACACACCAAAAACAGAGGCTCGCAGACTTTTTATTTTCAGTAATAATTTATGTTTCCTTAAACCAAAGAAAGCCCTGATGAAGGTCTATCGAAACAGACTGAAACACTGCATTGTAGGCAAAATAAAGCTTATCCGTTTATAAACTTATATATAACACACACACACACACACACACACACACACACACACATATATATATATATATATATATATATATATATATGTGAAGATAGAATATATATATAAAGATATATATAAATATATATATATGTATATATGTATATATATGTATACATATGCACTTATGATAAGAGGGAAAAATACAATAGACCGTCATTTATCTATTATAAATTTATTTCAGTTGGTGACCCTTTAATGGGAGCCAAGTTTTGTCACATATCCGTCATATAAAGTAAGTAAAGTCGTCGGGACGGCCTAAAGTCGGTATCAGCCAGTCAGCGAGGGAGTCTATCCCCTTTTCAATAGCGTTAGACCAAGGAGATTGTTTTTTAGCATCTGAGGTGGAGCGCTACACCTACCATCAGCTCCTTACTTTACCGCACAGATCCCTGTGCTACTCATACGCTGAGTTGGCGAGGACCGGTATCGAACTAGAAACCTTGTGGTTTCTAGCCGAACGCTCTACCGACTGAGCTACAATTGAGAAAAAAAATTAAAGACCTTTTTTAAATGGACTTTTAATCTATTGGAAACACACACAAAAATAAACAAAGAACTATAATAATAGATAATCATATATCAAAATGTGATAGCTTATACGGAAAAGTGTTTGTACTTTATAGCAACAGTGGATTTTACAAGCACGAAATGGGAGACGAAATTAACTTGTATAAAACCAACTAATTATTGTGAGTATTTTATTTTTTTAATTCTTTATTTTTAAAACCTAATTTTAAAATCTAATTTCTGTGAAATGTCTTTCGCGGGAGAGTACAGGTGTCTAGTCTAAAATAAAACAACAGGAATGCAAAATCATCAGTTGTTGATCGATGCTGATCCCCTAGGGATTGCACACATTAATATGTTGCATTAAACATAGATGCACTTTTAACGCTAAATGGGTTTTAAAACCCAATTTGACATTTCGCCAAACAGCAGAAAAAAAGACCGAACAAGAGTAAAAACGAAGGCACGACAATAACAACGACAAAAAAAAAAGACCTGCAATAGTTTTAAACACGGCCAGAGTATATTTTCCCATCAACTGAAGCAATCGATAAAGTTTCGTGTAGCAAAGGTCAATAAGTATGTATTTACAAGCCGCCTAGGGTGACTCTTAGGGAAGGCGTAACTTGCGAACAAGGAAGTAGATTATGAGGAGAAGAGAAGTGAAAAGAAAGAAGAAAAAAAACTGGCTTATAACCATGTGAGATAAAAATGATTTTAAGGTTATTTGGCCGGTATCTTGTCTTTGCCTCTTGAGAATCCAGTAGAGATTAGATTCTTTTTATTTAAAAAAAAAAACTTCAAAAATATAGAAAAATAGAAATCTAAATTAAATGACATGTTGAAGGCAAAATAATCTTTTCCCTATTGACTGCAAACGGTAGATGTTATCAAAAATCTTCAAATCGTTAATAGGTATTTAATGTCATTTTTGACTGAGTAGTTAATGGCAAAATAGCTATCAATTTGTTTTATTTTATTTTTTAATTTTATTTTTGGTTTGATTTTAATTCCAGAATCGTTATATTGAACATAATGCATCCCTAATCCCGTCCGCCCTGTCGGTGGGGCGTTAGAATGCACCGACTGCACCTCTGCAGAGGGGTTAGACTCCCCCAATGGGGCCACCTGTTGATCGTGGGTACCGACCCATGATGCTTAAGGATAGAACCCAGGTGGATGAGAAGTTTATGACTTGCAATACTCCACTTTGGCCCTATCTTGGGCTAGACGGGCGGCCGGAGAGCCCCCCTCCGATCAATCGGCTGGTCACGTCAAGCCCTAGCACCTATATGATTTTCCCAACCCTATTGCCTTAATGGCAAGCCCCAACCCCTTCTTATCATATGGGTGCTAGAAGACGGTGACTGAGGGTCGACATGTCCTGGGAATTATGTTAAACTCTATCTGATGGTGGGTTCCAGTTTTGGAGGTTTGGGGAATGTGGAGCACCCCTTCATCACCATTGCTCCCTGGTCCACTCTGACCCGGAGTGGTAGTACCTCTTAGGGTCCAATCTATGGGTTAGATAGAAAAACATGAGTTCATAAACAAAATTGTATTATGCATTAAGAATGAATTTATTTCACAACTTTGTCAGAATTAAATGACCCACTGAGGTTGATATACCGTAAAACAAAACAAACCAAACAAAACCTAATACCGTATTGTCCTGTCTGTCACGGTTCATACATATTTGATACTTTCGGGGATAATTATCGTTTACAAATAAAGTCGGCGAAATTATTTATTATTGGTATCAGCCGGGGAGTGAAGGAGTCTATCCGCTTTTAACTAGCGCTAGAACAGAGAAAATTTTTTTGCACCTGAGGTGGAACGCCACACTTTACTGCACATATATAAGCTGTACCACTGGGGTCACTTACGCCACAGTAGGTACTGTAAGTGTTGTAGAGGAGTTAACACCCCTACAGGATGGACTGGTCTATAATAATCGACATAGCGGTGATATTCGGACAAAATCACTGCGTTTGACTGCACACATTGACCCTCCTCATTCTTGTAAGTTTGTCTTTGTAAATTGTTCTACTTCTTGTTTTTGTGTAATAAGTATCGGTTAGCACCAGATACAAGTGCTGAATAATATATATCTCAAGCACATTATTTCTCTGTGTATGTTTTACAATCTCAACGATACAACAGTCAGCAATCTACTTCCTTTGTTTATCAAAATAACTAGCAACAAAAAACACCCTCCGGGTGGCGTAAAAATTATTTTTTTAAACACATTGCCTGAGAGAGTGGGAGTTAAAAATTCAATGTCAGAGGCTTTGTGTAATAAGTAAGACAAATCCTCATATTTATTAAAGGAGTAATAAAAATGAAAACCGAATCCCGTCCCTCTCAAATAAAATGTTGCGTGCATGTAATAATCAAACAATTATTTTGAATATTTTTCACATCAATTTTACACAAAATCGTAGGTATTTATTTCTTCGGAAATCATTCAAAATAGTCTTAATATTGTGGACATTATTGGTGTTTTCGGTCTGATTTGTCAATTCGTTGTAAAAATATATTACTCTATTAGCAAAGAATCTAATTATTTAATAGACTCAGTTTTTAAAAGCTGCGTTGACAGAAAATGTCCAGGTCGGGGAGAAAAATCTTTAAAGTGTCTACCATAAATTATTTGATAGTTAATTCATTTCTATGATGAGGAGCCCATGGCAATACAAGATAAATGACTATCGAAGGGGCACTGCCAGGCCATTGGGAAAATTCAGATAGATTAGGGTAACATCTATTCTAAAAAGATAAAGGGAACTGGTTCTGTAATTGTGTGTAATTTTAGTAACCTGCTCTGAAGATCAGGTGCGAACAAGTGGGATCCCATATGATCATCCTTTTTTCAACAGCCATGAAATAGTAATAAATCACTGAGAAAAGATAAAAGCCGATCGGGTTGTGTTACTGTGTTTAAAAGTGGTAGAGAGGAATATACATACATACATATATATATATATATATATATATATATATATATATATATATATATATATATATATATATGTGTGTGTGTGTGTGTGTGTGTGTGTGCATATATATGTGTGTGAATTTGATATATTGAAAAAACAAAAGATGTTTACAAATGCATGGGATCATCAGGAGAGAATGTGCAAACCATTTCAGGGCCTACCTCTCAACGGTTTTAAAAAGCAACATCGGCCCCTCTCACTGGTGTGAGGTCCCTCGGAATATCTGTATCGACCGCATGTGGATCGGTCTTCAACAAAAATAAGTCAGGATGAAATGACCGTTAGAAGAAAGAATGCGCAAAACAGAACGCTGCTAGTCAAAAGTTGGAATATTTTTTTTCAAAAAATGCGCTGTCAGTATTAAAATAAAATGAATTTTATTTAAAAATAAAATGAATTTTATTTTTAATTAAAAAAAAATCAGAAGCATTATAGTTTATAATATGACTCAAAAGAGCCTGATGTAAATTATTTAAAAAAGTGTATAATTATATAAAAAGTGTATATTAAAATATCAAAATTGTTCGTAATACAGTCCAACTATTAAATAAGTAACCAATGTGTAAGTAAATCCGTGGTGTTTATGGATAATTATCTTCAGAGGAGTAAACATCCATATGTATAGTTTTTTCATAGACAAGTAAGTGAAATAAAAATGGAAATATATATATATGCATGTCTGTGTGTGTGTGTGTGTGTGTGTGTGTGTGTGTGAGAGAGAGAGAGAGGAGAGAGAGAGAGAGAGAGAGAGAGAGGGAGAGTGTGTGTGTGTGTGTGTGTGTGCGTGTGTGTGTGAGTAAATCAAAAATAGAAAATTCCCAAGGCGTTTAGAAGCATGAGATTATTACGTAGTCGTCACTACAGCGATTCGTTTTGTTCGTCAAAGTAAAAGTAAAATATCACCCTTCTAAACATCTTGTTTTTTTTTGTTTTTTTTCATTTTTATATACTTACTGTCGAATTCCTTTCCATTTTTCGCATTCTTTAAGTGACTATAGCCTAGCGGTTAAGGTGTCTGTCTGATGCTGAACCGATCGGATTTCAATCTCGGCTGTAGGTAGCTTACAAATGTCTAACCACACAGAGGACACTTGATTAGTCGAAACACGTGTTAGCTCAGTCGGTAATAAACCACAAGGTTCCTAGTTCGATACCGGTCCGCGCCAACTCAACGTATGAGTAGCACAGGGACCTGTGCGGTAAAGTAAGGAGCTGATGGTAGGTGTGGCGCTCAACCTCAGATGCTAAAAAACAATCTCCTTGGTCTAGCGCTATTGAAAAGGGGATAGACTCCCTCGCTGATTGGCTGATACCGACTTTAGGCCGCCCCGACGAGACGACTTTACTTTTTACTTATATATATATATATATATATATATATATATATATATATATATACAGGGGGTGCAAAAGTAGGTATACAGTTATAGAAAACACCTACAATACTCATTGCAGTTATCAAACAAACAAAGCTTGCATATATATGTAATAACATTAATTATCATTAGTAATAATACAAGCAACAAAAAACACCCTCCGGGCGGTGTAAAGATTACTTTTTTAAAGAAATTGCTTGAAGGGGTGGGACTTAAAAATTCAATGTCAGAGTTTTTGTATCATAAGTAAGCAAAATCATCAAATTAATCCAAGGAGTAAAAAAAATAAATAATTTGAAAGGGAGACTTAGTCCTGTACCCACAAATAAAATGTTGCGAGCATTTATCAAATATTAATCAAATAATCATTTTGAATATTTTGTGTAGTGAGATATCCAATGGCGTGTTATCTCATTTACATATGTGTATTACAGCAGGAGATATATAGAGACAGTTTAGAGGACTGGGATGAAATTAGCTACGTGAAGCTAAGACCTGAGCTACGGTTACGCTCGAATAATTATTGATACTGCTACAACAGAGAATACGAAACCACACTCACAACCTTTTGCACATACACTTTACACAAAATCGTTGGTATTTATTTACACTTTACACAAAATCTTAGGTATTTATTCATTTGTATATTTTTAGTTATCTTCTTCTTACTGAAAAAATATCGAGAGTAAAAAAACAATTTTTAAAATTGCTTACTAAATATTTGAGTGTATATAATACATTAATATTGTGACGTAAGCTTTGACGTAGTTTTGGTTACAGACAAATACATCAAATCTCTATTATTAATACTAGCAACAGAAAACACCCTCCGGGCGTCGTAAAAATTAATTTTTCAAAGACATTGAGAGGGTGGGAGTTAAAAATTCAATGTCATAGGGTTTGTATCATAAGTAAGATAAATTCTCATATTCATTAAAGGAGTAAAAAACAAAAAAAACAATTTGAAATGAAAACTGAGCCCCGTCCCTCTCAATTAAAATGTTGCATGCATGTATTAATCAAACAATTATTTTGAATATTTTCCACATCAATTTTGCACAAAATCGTAGGTATTTATTTATTTGTAAACTTTTTAGTTAACTTCTTGTTACTGTAAAAAAAATAAAAATAAAAAAAGAACGGGAGTAAAAAACAGTTTTTTAAATTGTTTACTCACATTTTGGGTGTATATAGCATAAGAATATTGTGACGTAATCTGTGACTTAGGGCTATGACGTAGTTTTTGTTACAGACAGGGATACAGACAATTTCCATTATTAATAGATGTTAATAATTAGTCACAATTAAATATGGCTAATGACACTAAAAGTTTACAAAATGAGGACACTTAAGATAATATGCTACTAATTTCATCTGTCTGATACTGTTGTATACCTACGTTTGCACCCCCTGTGTATATACGTGTGTGTGTGTGTGTGTGTGTGTGTGTGTGTGTGTGTCTGATGTCTTTGTGTAGTTTGGTATCAATATATTGTTCTTGTTAACGTTTTCGTTGATATATATGTATACACACACACACACACACACACACACATACACATATATATATTTTTGGAGATTATATGCTTAATTAAAGTCATACCTAATTTGAGAATTAATTAGTTATAATTAAATGAATTAGGCGTGCAAATCGGTTTAAGTATAAGGCATAAACAAATCGAGAAAAAGTCAATCTCTGTATGTACATTTCAGCCCATTAGGCCTCATCAGCAGAGCTATAGACAGGACAGTGCTGCCTAATGGGCTGAAATGTACATACAGAGATTGACTTTTTCTCGATTTGTTTACGCCTTACATTTAAACCGATTTGCACGCCTAATTCATTTAATTATAACTAATTAATTCTCAAATTAAGTATGACTTTAATTAATCACATAATCTCCAAAAAATGTCGGCTATCGCTATCTCAAACACTTCACACATATATATATAGTCATCCACAGACATGTGTTTCGACATATCAAGTCTCTTCAGTGAGGCTAGACATTTTTGTAAGCTACATACAGTCGGCTTAGAAAATCTGATCGTTTCAGCATGAGTCTGACAGCTTACCCTCTCGGCTATCATCACCTACAGAATATGAAGGGGATTTTAACTGTTTTAAAACACACATCTGTATGTATGTATGTATGCATGCAGCATAAGCCTAGGAAGAGGTATAAGGATTGCTTAAAAAACAACCTTGTAAAAATAGAAATAAATCCTGACAACTGGGAAAAGCTGGCACTGGAGAGAACTGACTGGAGAGTTCATGTGGATGATGGCTGTACCAGTTTTGAGAGTGAAAGAATCGTGCATGAAAACCTAAAGCGTCAACTTCGAAAGGGTTATACCTGTCATATTGGAGAGAACATGGAGGGTTGGAAGTGTCTGACATGTGGTCGAGTTTTGCTTTCTAGGGCTGGCTATGTCAATCATAGGAAGTCTCACCTGGGTCAATCCATGCAGATTCCAGGAGTAAACAATGTGTCTTGTGCTATATGTGGCAATGTCAATAAGTCGGCTTCTGGTCTTAAGAGACATATGGTGGTGCATAAGCATCAAATTTTATCATCTGATTCATCTGATTCATGTGAATCATCTCATTCAACGAGGAGGAAGTCTTTTCAATGTCATATTTGCATCAAACTTTGTGGATCTGCAGCAGGTTTGATGAGTCATTTGAGGGCTCATGCAAGGAAGGGTTCTGGTGGTGGAGTTGTGGGATTGTGAGGGACGGCAATGATCTGTAAAGATTATGCTACTGCCATGTATGTAAAGGCCGTCATAGAGTGCTCCATCATGTTTTATAGGAGAGCGTTGCGTAAAAATCCAATAAGTAAATAAATAAACCTGCTATTTGACTCGTTGAACAATACTTTAACAAATATGAATCCTTAAATAGATTCATGGACTTGAGCGATGACACTTAGCAAAGAAAAAAACAGTAGAGAGAAATAGAGAGAAATTCGAGAGAGAGAAAACAAAAGAGAATATATGATATAATCTAATTCAAGTTCCCTTGTGGTCAATATCGAGTAAAAATATTACTTTGATTTCAAGAAATCAATAAATGTACAAATACAAATGTAACACGAACACAGACCCCTAGAAATAAATAAATAAAAATGGTCATAAATAAATGTGTAAAAATAAAGCTTCTTGCTTTTCGGCGCCATTCCTTTTAGCTTTCTCAAAAGGAAATCGAAATAAAATCCAATGACTGATTGACTCTCAATTTCCTTTTCGGGTTCACGTCTTTTAGGATTCAGTGCAACTTTTCTTTTCGGTTCTTCAACTGTTCTTGGACTGTTCAATGAAAACAGTAACTTCTTCTTCTTCTTCTTCTTCTTCTTCTTCTTCTTCTTCTTCTTCTTCTTCTTCTTCTTCTTCTTCTTCTTCTATAACACTTCCTTATCTTCTTCTTCTTCTTCTTCTTCTTCTTCTTCTTCTTCTTCTCTCTTCTTCTTCTTCTTCTTCTTCTTCTTCTTCTTCTTCTTCTTCTTCTTCTTCTCTTCTTCTCTTCTTCTTCTTCTATAATACTTCCTTATCTTCTCTTCTTCATCTTCTTCTTCCATAACACTTCCTTATCTTCTTCTTCTTCTTCTTCTTCTTCTTCTTCTTCTTCTTCTTCTTCTTCTTCTATAACACTTCTTATCTTCTTCTTCTTCCTCTTCTTCTTCTTCTTCTTCTTCTTCTTCTTCTTCTTCTATAACACTTCTTCTTCTTCTTCTTCTTCTTCTTCTTCTTCTTCTATAACACTTCCTTATCTTCTTCTTCATTCTTATCTTCTTCTTCATCTTCTTCTTCTATAACACTTCCTTATCTTCTTCTTCTTCTTCTTCTTCTTCTTCTTCTTCTTCTTCTTCTTCTTCTTCTTAATAATAATAATAATAATAATAATAATAATAATAATAATAATAATAATAATCCTTTTCAGAGTTCTTTTCCTCCCTCTTAAATCAATATTTTTTTTTTATTTCATACATATTTTTGGCTCCAAATGTCTTGACGATACCAGCTATTCTGATTCCAATACCGATATTCTTCGGTAAGTCGAGCATGTTCCAAAGAGTCGCCAACAGAAAATAAAGTTGTTATACAGTCATAACCTGCCCTACGCCATTAATTGGTTTCTAAAATCCGGTTTTGGACATAAATTGATTTTTGTTCGTAAACCGACCGTAATGCCTTAAAATGAGAACAAACACCATAAACCAAAAAATAACACAAGGTCATTTATCAAATTATTCGTAAACAAAATAAATCCACTGAGGATTTGTTTATAGCGGCGAAAGTTTTTCTGTAAAGCGTTCCAACGATTTTGTATGTAGAATTTGTCCTTTTCTACAGTTTTTAGTTTTTTTTAATTAGGGCAATTATGTAGCAAAATTGTGTAATTGATTGGTAGGGCTTAGAATACATCGGCTGCAGCCTCAGTAGTAGGGTATGAACCTCTCCCCTCTCTCAAAACTTGTGTCCTTAGTATGACACTAAACTGCATCAGGTTGTGAGGCTTCAGTTCTTGAGTATTTGGAGTGTCCATTTATTAACATTACTCCCAGTTCCACTTTAACCCAGAGTGGTAGTGTTGTATACCCTTTTTCCTTTCTTACTTCTATTATTCTTCTGCTCATCTTTGGTAACTTACGTTCATCTTCTAGCGTCTGGACTTCGTCTTGGTGGTCGGTCGCACTTTCTTCTTCTAGATCAGTCTTGTTGCCAAGACATTCATCAACCACAAAACCATATTATTTATGTAAGCTTTTATTTACTTAATTACACCTATTTCTCTAACTAACATAGCGCGCGGATGCAGTGAGCCCCAGCTAAGGCAGTACATCTTCTCTGCCTATATATATGCTGATAGGTCCTCGTCCTGCGTCCCTGGCACACAAAATCTAAAAGGACGCAGTAATATCATATCCATGCGTCCCAGTGTTTTTCTTTTTCCTTCCCTCACCATGATCGTTGAACGAACAAACATACAGACAGTCAGAAAGGCAGACATAATCTTTCTTTTAGATAGCATTTTAGAAGTGGGAAGTTCCGGCTGCCAGATTTTATGTGCGTTTACTCAGCTGCACAGATACCGACCGCTTGGTCTTTAAAAGGATGTGTAATAGCATCATAACCCAAACATTCAGCACACTCTGTACATCCGAAAGTAATAAACTTTTGAATATGAACAGTAGACTATGAGTCGCATTAGCTCTCTCTCCCGTGAGACACACTAGTTGTAGCCTTGGGTTATATACAGGCTGATGCATTGAGAGAGTCTGTTTATTGCCAACCCTTGACAATATTAGACTTCAATAACAAGACATTTGCAAATTACGTACCGCTAATGAAGAGCTCTTCATAATTGTCGCTTATAGTAAATCACTCTAAGAGAGCAATGAATTGGATTGTCGCATATCACTAAGACGGAGTGTAAAGTCGGGCTTAATTTCCAGGGCCATTATGTAGATTCGCATTTAATAAGAAGGTGAAAATTTAATAAAAAGAGTAGACTGATGACAGGGTAGGGAGTTGCATTACCTGGACGACCGCGTCAGTGTTCCATTACCAACGCCAGAACACTTCGACTAATATTGGCGGGAACTAATTAGGTTATCAAGTTAATGTAAAGACCTGATGGATACAGGTTTATTATTAGAGTTTCATTATAAAAATCACACGAAAAGTCGGAGAATGTTATATAATACCACGAAGGAATATTCCACCACTACCAATAGCCCGAGAACTAGAGCCTCACCACTAGATGCAATTTTGTTCGATACCCATCACAATCATTTTTAGGGGGAGGTGTCTCATTCTTCTACAGTGGATACTGTTTGCGTTTTCTTAAACCCAGCGCCAAAGCATTGGTAATATATATATATATTTACCAACCCCTCCGCACGAGCAGGATGTGACACAAGGTTAATTTCTTAAGCGGAGTTCAACAGGTTTGAATTCAGAGTTTTCCTTCTCTTAGACGGGTTGCCTAACCAAGGTTAAAAGCCCAGTCTGCCCTACTATTTATCCATAGCTGGAGGGAGAGTAGGATTCATACCTTTCCCAAGGGTATTAGCGTTAAGTGAAACGAAATTACTTTGATTTAGAAGAAAATGATTTTTTTCAGAAAATGGCAGGCTTCTCTTAGACGGGTTGCCTAAACAAGGTTAAAGAGCCCAGTCTGCCCTACTATTTATCCATAGCTGGAGGAGAGTAGGATTCATACCTTTCCCAAGGGTATTAGCGTTAAGTGAAACGAAATTACTTTGATTTAGAAGAAAATGATTTTTTTTCAGAAAATGGCAGGCTTCTCTTAGACGGGTTGCCTAAACAAGGTTAAAGAGCCCAGTCTGCCCTATTATTTATCCATAGCTGGAGGGAGAGTAGGATTCATACCTTTCCCAAGGGTATTAGCGTTAAGTGAAACGAAATTACCGCATTGGTAATATATAATACATAATTATATCCTTTTGGTGGTTGGTATTGTAGGCTATCACAATGTAAAGAAAAATAATGTAACTATGATCTTGTTTGTTTACCTCTGATTTATTCTTAATATTTCGAGATAAAGATCTCTTCGTCAGATGATTTCTTGAAGTCTGGAGTTGGTGCTAGGAATCGTTCATTCTGTTTTGAATAAAAGTCATTGTGTCTTTGATTTAGAAGAAAATGATTTTTTTTCAAAAAAATGTCAGGCTTGTCGGTATACACTGCAGAAAGGTAATATCCCCTACAAAGGATTGTCTTGGGTATAGCTTAATTGTATTTGCTGGTCAGGCACCATCTCTGGATAGGGTGGACATAGAATCAACGGTGCTCAGTATTTTCAGTTTCTGGCCTATGTGATATTGGACCGAAGATCACATGGCGTAAACTGACATTTTCCCAGAGCCATTGACTCAATATCTATAATATATATAGAGATATATGCTCTATCACTGATATTGAGCAATCTTTATTCCTAAATATAGTAAATGTTATATGTTATGAATAGTATATATAATAGTATATATATATATATATATATATATATATATATATATATATATATGCATGTTGTAGATTTTGTGTCTCCGTATGCTTCTAGTGCGTATATATATTTGAGATGTATTTTTGTATCTGTATCCGTTGTTGGAAATACATACACCAGCTTTATGCATAGGTGTGAAGCATTAACATATTATATTATGCTAATGTTGTTACCATAATATGTTAGTCAAGGAATAAATATCAGAAAACTGGTAAATTTTCAGGACAGTGACATCCCTTCTTCCTGGCCGTGAATCGTAGTAGTGATCTTCTGGCTGCTTGTCCGGTAAGTTGGAATGGTGAGGAGGTGCTTGATGCTGATTGGTCCGTTGGTGATTAATGAATTTGTACTCTGTGTATGGTCGTCTGATGGGGGTCATGGGGTTGGTGATATGGGGGTGTTTTGAAAATATGAGTATTCATTTAAAGTGCCGGTGTCTGTATTCAAGCCATTCCGGTGAGTGTCCAGTCTGATGAGCCATTTTAATTCAGCTAGTTTTCTAGCTTGTGTGGTGGGGAAGCCTTGTTGGATTAAGATACATTTAAGGTTATCTAAATTGAGGTGTGGGGTGTTAAAGTGATGAGCGATTTTACTAAACAACTCACTAAACAATATAAAACACTATAAACAGACCCCACCATAAAACACACCTTCAACAAACCACCCCATTAACGCCAAAAAGCAACTACCTAACCTACGAAACATCCTCACTGCATCTAAAAAACATCTACACAACACCACCACAAAAGGCAACTTAAAATGTAACAAAACGAGATGCCAAATATGCACGCATCTCAATAATGAAGCTACAATCCAAATACCACACACCAACACTACAATCCAACCCCCACAACTCACCTGCGACAGTGCAAATGTCATATACTATATATACTGCACAAAATGCAAAAGTAGCGGCTATGTGGGGGGAACATCCAATCTCTTCACACTACGCCTCAACAACCACAAATCTAAGATAAAACTTAAATCTCCACACAGTAAAATCGCTCATCACTTTAACACCCCACACCTCAATTTAGATAACCTTAAATGTATATTAATCCAACAAGGCTTCCCCACTACGTCAGCTAGAAAACTAGTTGAATTAAAATGGCACCAAGGAACAACTAAAGTATTCTTTAACAAGATTTCCGCTGGACAAGAAGGTCAATAACATCGTAACAAGGTTGATATGCATTAAACAATAAAAAAAAAAAATCAATTACTAAAACAAAGGCTCTAGCTGAATTAAAATGGCTAACAAGGATTTCCGCTGGACATGAAGGTCAATAACATCGTAACAAGGTTGATATGTCATTAAACATAAAAAAACAAAAAAAAACAAAATCAATTACTAAGGCGTCTTTTACTTTTTGGTGACATGATTATCAACATTTGGAAATCTGTTCTCACTGATAAGTTAAAGCGACAATTCTTTCTAGTCGTAGTTGTATCAGTGCTACTATACGGCTGCACCACCTGGATCCTAACGTAGCGCCTATAGAATAAACTAAATTGAAGTTGCACAAGAATCCTGTTCGCGGTCTTAAACAAATTTTGGAAACAACACCCCACAAGAAAGCAGCTGTTCGGCCATTTGCCCCTCATCACACAAACCATCCCAGTAAGACGAACAAGACATGATGGACACTGCTGGAGAAACAAGAACGAACTCATAAGAGACGTTCTCGTGTGGAGACCTACATACATTAGCCGATAAAATTTAACTTTCTGAAAGTATATTTTCTTTTTTTGGTCTCTCAATTTAGATAACCTTAAATGTATATTAATTCAACAAGGCTTCCCCACTACATCAGCTAGAAAACTAGTTGAATTAAAATGGCACCAAGGAACAACTAAAGTATTATTTAACAAGGATTTCCGCTGGACAAAGGTCAATAACATCGTAACAAGGTTGATATGTCATTAAACAATAAAAAACAAAAAAACAAAATCAATTACTACGGCGTCTTTTACTTTTTGGTGACATGATAAATTATTTTCACATATATTAGCCGATAGAATTTAACTTTCTGAAAGTATATTTTCTTTTTTTGTCTCTAAACACACCTCAATTTAGATAACCTTAAATGTATATTAATTCAACAAGGCTTCCCCACTACATCAGCTAGAAAACTAGTTGAATTAAAATGGCACCAAGGAACAACTACAGTATTCTTTAACAAGGATTTCCGCTGGACAGAAGGTCAATAACATCGTAACAGGGTTGACATGTCATTAAACAATAAAAAACAAAAAAACAAAATCAATTACTACGGCGTCTTTTACTTTTTGGTAACATAATAAATTATTTTCACATATATTAGCCGATAGAATTTAACTTTCTGAAAGTATATTTTCTTTTTTTGTCTCTAAACACACCTCAATTTAGATAACCTTAAATGTATATTAATTCAGCAAGGCTTCCCCACTACGTCAGCTAGAAAACTAGTTGAATTAAAATGGCACCAAGGAACAACTAAAGTATTCTTTAACAATGATTTCCGCTAGACAAGAAGGTCAATAACATCGTAACAGGGTTGACATGTCATTAAACAATAAAAAAACAAAAAAGCAAAATCAATTACTAAGGCGTCTTTTACTTTTTGGTGACATGATAAATTATTTTCACATATATTAGCCGATAGAATTTAACTTTCTGAAAGTATATTTTCTTTTTTGGTTTCTAAACAACATAACAGATGTAATATTCATGAGTAAAGGATTTATCACTATAGATCGGCCGGCATTTCATAAAATTTAAATTTACAATCTGACAAAACAGATTTGAAGTTTATAAGGAATATGACATGTGATAAAATCTGACAGGAAAACGTGGAAATACGTGTTTAATATTTAATTATTATTTTTGTTTTCATTTTATCAGCCGAAAACTGCGTTATTGCATAATTTTTTACTTCGTCATATTTTATCATATTCATTTCGGAAAAGAAATATATATTGCATATGAGTGTCTGCAGTAGTAGTCATTTATTTATCAAGCACAGCAAAAGGTCAGAAAACGAGGGCACCCAGTGAGGATCTAACTCACTACTAGTATCATGCTAGTACTCTAGCACGAAAAACATTTCACTACTTTGATTTGTCAGTCAAATCGTCCTTAGGTTGCTTTATATATATATATATATATATATATATATATATATATATATATATATATATATATATATTATAAAATAATAAAATTCGAAGGAAATACAATGCGTAAAAAATAAAGACAAAAATATGTTTTATATGTCTAATCGATTTCAAAGCAAAGCTTTATCATCAGAGTTTAATTTCAGATATAGCTTTGCTTTGAAATCGATTAGACATATAAAACATCTTTTTGGTTTTTTTACGCATTGTATTGCCTTCGAATTTTATTATTTTATAACATACTTAACAATGCTTCAAGCAAATTACCAATTACTTTTATATATATATATATTATATATATATATATAATATATATATATATATATTAATTTATCCACAGCCGCGTGTTTCGGCGTTTAAAGCTTCTTCAGTGAGGCTAGACACAAATATCCTTGACTAGGGTTGAACTCACACTGACCGCAGGGTAGTCCGATATCTTATCCCTCGCCCACTGAGAGCTGATGTGGGGGACTGGTGTTTTTTAAACTATAAGAACATAGGTTTGTTTATGTATTTTACGGTCACTGAGAGATCAAATATCCGAGGAAACGATCATTGCTTATTTGCTTAGTAGTGAGAGTTGATTTAAATTACCAGTTAGAGAGCTGATTACCAAATTTATGGGGATATATATATATATATATATATATATATATATATATATATATATATATATTATGTATTATATTTTTTACTTGAAAGCAATTACAATGTATGTATCGCATAAAATCCGATACTTTTTCTTATAGAAAATGAACTTGACAAGTGTAATCCCGGCAAAGGATTGCTCGGTGTGTATAATATCGTACAGAGTGTTTCGACTATATATATATATATATATAAGTTAAGAGTAAGGAAATGAATCCAACGGTATAAGTATATGTAACGTTGTCCCCTTTTTCCAGGCACTAAAACGATAACTGTAACGCGGCGGCGGCGGCGGTGTATATTGTATAGCGGGTCTCGTCCACGTGCCTCCAAATGCACAGTGCTAAAATGATGTTGATAGAAATTATAACACGAGAAATATGTAGTCACAACTGCTAGCCTTTATTTCCAGGGTAGGTTCGTCTCGTGTGCTGTGTCGGAGAGGAGGAAAGGCAGAGAGAAAGAGAGAGAACTATGCTTCTAGATTACTGTGATCCCATAAGGGACCCATGGTCAGGTCCGTACCCTATGACGTCCCAAATCGAAAAGAGGCCGATACCTTTCTTCGTTGTTCCACGTCACCACGTGACATCCGGTTCCGGTCAACACCCAAAACTTCCGTTTGACACTCAATTCTCCATTCGGGGTCACACTACGGTCAAACCATCGTTCATCCTGTTTTGGCCCATCACTATTTTTTAAACCTTTATCATCTCTTATTTCTTTCTTCCTCCTTTTGTTACATAATCATTAGATACCTAATGATTATGACAATAGTGTAGAAATCATATTAGTGCAGCTGATGGCCTTGAGAGTGAGTGACGGCGCTTGACCGCGATCTCACCTTGCGTTCTGCGGATGGAACGTGAGAACCAGAAGACAATAGAAAGCCCCCTTCCGGTTTAAGGGGTAAGCAACGCAGTCAGTTAGAAGTTAGAAGCTAAGCTAGCAAGATGTGAGTCTCACTGCGTGATTGTCTGGTCTGGGGATCTGGAATAAAGTAACATCAAAAGTAAATCGAAGTCTTGTGGTTATTAATAAAAGCTAACAATGACCCAGGGCTTCTGATAAGAAATGACCCCAACCGAAACCAGACCCGGAATCCTCAATAGGAGACCAGACGAGACCAGTCGGTAGAACGTTCGGCTAGAAACCACAAAGTTCCAAGTTCGAAACCGGCCCTCGCCAATTCAGCGTTATGAGTAGCACTGGGAGCTGTGCGGTAAAGTAAGGAGCTGATGGTAGGTGTGGCCCTCCACCTCAGGCACAAAAACAGTCTCCTTGGTCTAGCGCTAGTGAAAAGAGGATAGACTCCCTCGCTGATTGGCTGATACCGATTATAAGCCACCTCAACAACTTATATGTGGGTTAGTCAAAAAGTAATGCCATTTCCTTTATTTCATGTAAATTTTTTTTGTTTTTTTAAAATAACACTAAGGCCTACATTGAAACCATAACGAGGCTCAGAGCAAGAATCCGACGAGTAAAACCCAAATTGACATTCGACAATTGACAATATCCTCCTGCATTACCACACACAAGTATCAGGACAAGGGAGAAATTCGCCTTATTCGGGTGGACAACTTTACCGCATCCTCCATACATCAGATTTAGCCAAATCAGACTGTCATCTCTTCGGCCCCATGAAAGAGGGTTTCAGAGTCAAACATTATTCCAGTGACGAGGAAGTGAAATCTGTAAGGAAGAAGTGGCTCAACGAACAGTCAACAGGTTTTTACTAGACAGGGACACATGCTCTAAGCTGAATGTGGAAAATTGCTATGAAGAGAAATGGTGACTTGTGAAGAAGTATGTATGCGATCCACAGAGAACCAGCTTCATTTTGATGTATGATACATGTTCATTTGTCGATGATTATACCTGTCCTAAACAAAATGGCATTACATTTTGACTCACCTATGTGGAAAAGTAAGGATGTGGTCCACAGAGGACCAGCTTCATTTTGATGTATGATACATCTTCCTGTGTTGATATTTATACCTGTCCTAAACAAAATGGCATTACATTTTGACTCACCTATGTGGAGAAGTAGGGATGTGATCCACAGAGGACCAGCTTCATTTCGATGTATGATACATGTTCCTGTGTTGGTAATTATACCTGTCCTAAACAAAATGGCATTACATTTTGACTCACCTATGTGGAGAAGTACGGATGTGATCCACAGAAGACCAGCTTCATTTTGATGTATGATACATGTTCCTGTGTTGATAATTATACCTGTCCTAAACAAAATAGTATTAAATTTTGACTCACCTATGTGGAGAAGTAGGGATGTGATCCACAGAAGACCAGCTTCATTTTGATGTATGATACATGTTCCTGTGTTGATAATTATACCTGTCCTAAACAAAATGGCATTACATTTTGACTCACCTATGTGGAGAAGTAGGGATGTGATCCACAGAAGACGAGCTTCATTTTGATGTATGATACATGTTCCTGTGTTGATAATTATATATGTCCTAAACTAAATGGCATTACTTTTTTACTCACCCTCGTATATTTGTTTCAGAAGCTTTGGTTGTGGTGACTTCTGACAGGCCCAAAAATGGACACATGACCTAATCACAACTACATCAGTCATAAATAAAATGGCATTTTTTTAACCGCCTCGTAATTTTAAAGTTAAATACATCAAGATATAGCATTATCTTATTTTGAACACTAGTGTATATCTATTTTTAAAGAGATAATATTAACTGCACATAATATTTCTAATATGGTTCAAACAGAACCTGACCTTACTGTTAATCAACCTCACTTGCCTCCTTCTCTCGGGCGCTTCACTGGATTTTCTATTAGACGAAAATTGTTCAACTAAAACCGAGAGTCCAAAACTTTGAAAGCGAGAGAGTCCCGATGTCTGTAGTCGGGGGATATGTATCAGAAAGTTAGTAAGTAGCAATATAATTAATCAATAGAGACGCCTCTAAGGTTAGATCGCTTGACCTCTCAAGCAAAAAAGGGGTTAGATTCACCCGCTGTTAATCCACCCCATCTCTCGGCAGCTGTCATGTCTCAAAATGCCCGCTGAAGCGAGCGGGCGAGCGAGCGAAAAGCGCGCCGTCTATAAAGAGAGAGTTTTACTTGTCACTTAGAGACCAACAATATGGCGGTGTCTAATGCACTGGCAAAAAGGTTTGAAAAGCGAGCAATAAAAGAAATAATCAATAGAAATGGACACCACCAGCTGTCAAACGAGTGAGCTTGATAGATACAAGGCCCGTGGCTGTGTACGGCGCGAATCTACGAGATGCAATTTAAACCAACGTGATTATCGCAAATTCTCGCCACTTAAAAGACTTTACAAACGATAACTCTTCTCTATTTTACTTTTTGATTCTTCTCTGTATCTCTGTCTCTGTCTGTCTGTCTGTCTCTCTCTCTCTCTCTCTCTCTATATATATATATATATATATATATATATATATAATATATATATATATATATATATATATATATATATATTATATATATATATATATATATATATGATATCTTATCATAATGGAGAATGTGTGTTTTTCTGTCTGTAACCGAAACTATATTACTACTCAAGTCACAATTTCCTTAGTTATTGACATCACATTCTCCACGATATTAATTTTATTTAAATCTCGATTATTAATAAAATTGTTGTACATTATTAATACTGTTAACCATATCAACATGATATTTTCCACGTACCCCACTTGTACGGGTCAGGCACAAAGGCCCTATTTATGTGGGACCACTCACAAGCCGAAGCTCATGGGATGGTGGATGAAAAATTGCGTCGATCCCGTCGGCATTCCCCCTCAAGGAGGCGTCTCAGGCGCTGGGCAATAAACCCAGCCCTGTCCCTTTAAATCAAGGGGGCAGGTGTTGCCTGGGGGGGGGGGATGGCCCCCTGGGATCGACGCCGTTAATTATAGCAATGGTCCAGAGGCCGAAGCCACTGTTAACCATATCAACATACTAACAACATGCAATTATATTTATATATACAACAAAATAGCGGTTTATTGTGTGAACGGGAAGGCTAATTTGCATATTGATATTAAAAATGTGATTTTAATAAATATGTGCTTAGTATTATTGATTTTTAACTGCTTGGATTTATTTTAATGAATATAAGCAAAAATCTCATCAATGAATCTTAAATGAAATCGATTAACAAGAAAAGATAACTGTTATTTTATTCTTTACTTCCTTTTTTAACTAAATACTTAAATTAGAAAAAATAACAATGAAAGATGGGAGTGATGGAAGAGTAAATTTCAGTTGTTCTATTTTTCTATTATACCTCCCTCTGTTTCAAATCATTTTATCTGCATTCTTATTTAGTTTTATTAGCCTTTCTAATTTAATACAATACTTTATTACATTAAAACTTAGATACTTGCACCCGGAGGGTGCATATATTTGCTAGTATATATAATATATATAATATATATCAGCCAATCAGCGATGGAGTTTATCCCCCTTTCACTAGCTCTAGACCAAGGAGATTGTCTTTTGGCGTTTGAGATGAAACACCACACCCACCATCAGCTCCTTACTTTACCGCACAGATCCCTGTGCTATTCATACGCTGAGTTGGCGAGGGCCGGTATCGGGCTAGGAACCTTGTGGTTTCTAGCCGAACGCCCTAGGAACTGAGGAAAGCATACACAACACACACCACACACTCACCACACACACACACACACACACACACACACATATATATATATATATATATATATATATATATATATATATAAGTAAAGAAATAACAAAAGACTTAGAGATTTAGCATTATATTCTATTTCAGGGAGCTTAGACAAAATGTCTAACTCTCCCGACTCATCAGATGCGAATGATGAATTCTTTATTACTTTAAAGGCATTTGAAAACAGATTTTTTTTTTTTTTTAAAATTTTATAGTCCTGTGATATAAAATCCAAACGAAAACCTTGATGTTGCAAAAAAAAATGTATATTGTAGTTTCAAATATGAGCACTTCCGCCACAAATATCTCGGTTAACAATCCATGTATCTCTTAATGTATCTCTTATTGTAACAGATTTTGAAAACGAAAGACATATTTCAAGTTCGACACCAGACTAATTCACTTATTCAAACAATATGAATATTAACAGTTGACGGTAAGCCTGCAATGGATTTTTAGAAAGGATTTTTTATTTTTGAAATAATTTTTTTAATATATTTATTTTTCTATTTTTTATTTTTCTTATATATAAAGTAAAATAATTGCATTGCAGGCTTACAGTCAACGCCAATTAGGTATGGCCAACCACCTGTTGAGACATGCAAGAATTATCTTTTAAATGTTGACCGATTTGCATATTTAATCTTCTACGCTTGTTTACTGTTAGGAATGCAAATTAGAATATCATACCATAATCATATTATCACATATTTCCATTTGTGTGGCTTGCAAATAAATACCTGTTCTAAACAAAATGGCATTACTTTTTGACTCGCTTATGTGGAGAAGTAAGTATGCGATCCACATAGGACCAGCTTCTTTGTTATGTATGATACATGTCCCTGTGTTAATAATTATACCTGTCCTAAACAAAAGGACATTACTTTTTGACTCACTTATGTGGAAAAGTAGGGATGTGATCCACAGAGAACAAGCTTCATTTTGATTTATGATACATATTGCTGTTTTGGTAATTATTCCTGTCATAAACAAAATGGCATTACTTTTTGAATCAACTGTATGGAGAAATAGGGATGTGATCCACTGAGAACCATTTTGATGTATGATACATGTTCCTGTGTTGGTAATTATACCTGTCTTGAACAAAATGGCATTACTTTTTTACTCATCATCGTAGTTTATTAATAGGACTTAAATATGATGAAGACATTTCATGTTCCTGTGTTGGTAATTATACCTGTCTTGAACAAAATGGCATTACTTTTTTACTCATCATCGTAGTTTATTAATAGGACTTAAATATGATGAAGACATCTCCACACACACAAAAAAAGATTAACAATGATCACTAAGATCATATTAAAAACAAAAAATAACCAATACAAACCCACGTATTTCACTAAATTAAATCATATATTAACAGAATCTTAACTTTTCTTTTGCACTAATCAATAATATTACTTTTTTCAAATATCACTCACCCAAAATGTTCTCTAACCATAACCAACATCACTATTTTCTCATGTTGTAGAGCGTCTCTCAAATATTTTTTTTTATTTCTTTTTCTCGAACACTTCAGAATTCTCTGTATTTTGACCGTTTTAACTTCAAATATAGCAATTTTTACTCTGATGAAGGTCGTTATTCTTTGTATGTTTAAAGATTTTATAATTTACTATGAGTATTATTTTATTTTATATTTAGAATAATAATAAATAGAATACATGTGTACATGAACAAACTCCTTGCCGAAACACGTGTTAGTATCTCATATTAAATTCATTTTATTCCTTCAGTATCCTCTATCCTTTACTTATTTTTCATTCCATCATATCATCTGATTCATTTCCATTTTAAACGCACACACACAGAGGCATATATATATATATATATATATATATATATATATATATATATATATATATATATATATATATATCAAGAAATTGCTCTAACACGGACCAGTAAAACTAGGTTAATTTCTAAAACCTTCATTTATCTAAAAGAATAGAATCTTCATATAAAACATCTGAGTAAAATGAACAAAAAAATCACTGATAATTACAGAATACTGAAAACAATTCCTTGGCGGAAAGGCATAGAAGCGGAAGTAGGGAAGAGAAAATGAGAACAAATACCTTCTCCCATTCCAATACATATATATAATTTTAATAAATTATTTCCAGCATTCTTGAGGTGTACTAACTGAACGAGATTTTTATACTAGAAAAAAAGAATGACAGGCTTGATAGAATTTTCGTGAATATTTTCGCAAGATGGCAAATTTTCTACATAATCCTAAAGGGAAATAATTCTATGAAAATTGTTTAAGAAATATTTCAAAGCAAGAAGAAGAAAGAAAAATCACTTCCTATATTAGAAAGTGATAACTTGGTCCCAAGATATGGAGCATGACCTGGTAAATGCATTAAATCAAATTGCTGCACTAAGAACGAATAATTGCGACACAGATGGATATTTCTATGAAATTCTGTTAGAAGACTTGATATGATATAAATGCGTGCAAAATACAACCTCTAAAGAAACAGGTACATGGAATATGTGAACGTAGATTTATGAAGAACGCAATTCCCTAACCTCCGTTGTTAGATTTTTTTTCTTCAAAATAATTTGTGTTAAATTTTTCAGTTGTCAATCGCGAATTCCATTCATAAAACGTAATATATATTTATTCAACAATGCTTCTATAAACAAACAAACACCCAAGAGCTTACGGCCGGGTTTGTTTACTACACAATAAACGTCCACTTACCTACTATGGTAGAGGCGTGTAGTAGTATCATTGACAAGGTTAATTTCGAAGGGATTGTTCGCTATGTACCGACGGCCGAACGGATATGGTCTCTGACTATGCCTGTGAAGTCTCGGTTTCGATTCTTGTCGGAGGGGAGTCGTTAGTATACATCGCTGAAGAGACTTGATAAAGTCGAAACAGTCTGTACGGTGTTCTGCATAGCGAGCCATCCTTTGCCGGGATTCACTTGTCAAGATTATTTTCTATAATTATCGAATTTTATGCGATACATGCATTATAATTGCCTTTAAGCAAAATATAAATAATAATAATAATAATAATATATATATATATATATATATATAGAGAGAGAGAGAGAGAGAGAGATTTAATTTTTTTTATATAATTCTCTAACTCAACAGAGCCACACCTCTTTGATCGTGACACCTACGCAGTTTTCCTTTTGGCACACCTCCTCTCCCACGCAGCTTGTTCTTATTGGTTATGGACCACACCTACACATTTTCTGTGCCTAAACCTGCCTTTTACGGGTGTCAAAGGTCGGTTCAATACGTTCAAGGCGATATCCTGTTTTTGTTTTCAGGCTGTGGTTTGCCACCCACGCATTTCATGCCCCACGCGCGAATCATCTGCACCTGTTCCCGGTCGATCAGGCAATATATTACGATTAAATGGGGGTTGATGTGAGGTTAGCTGAGATCAAGCACTGAAAAGACCTTGATCATACATCCAAGCTAATAATGAGACACACTTTGTTGCTTATTATTTTTTAATGCTGCTTGCTCCGCCACCAAGCGGCTATTAGCAAACACGGAAGATAACTACCTCGTGTTGCCTATAATTCGGGAGATGTACCCCAGCATCTAGACAACCCTTGGATAGGGAAGTGTAAGCGAATGAGTAAGGCAGACTGGGACTAGAATCTGACTAGTTCGATCCCCACTGTGTAACCAGCGTCGTTTATAATGTTGCCTGCTCTGCACCAAGCGCCTAATGGCACACACGGTTGGTAACTACCTCGTGTTGCCTATAATTCGGGAGATGTACCCCCAGCATCTAGAACACCCCCTTGGACAGGGAAGTGTAATCGAATGAGTAAGGCAGACTGTGTCTAGAATCTGACGAGTTCGATCCCTACTGTGTAACCAGTGTCTTTACCTTTTAGCAGACAAAGTTAATCCAAATAAAAGACCCCCACACGATTTTGAAAAGCAATAGATCTACACATAAAAGAACTATTTAATTGATTTTCTTTCCATTTGTATGATAATAATCATAAATCTTTTGAGATTGAAATAGGTTCCCGCAATAAAAGATATTTTCAGAAAGGTGCTGAACTCTGTGGATGTTTTTGTGGGGTCTGGCTGCCAGAAAGTCTCTAATAGCGAGAAAAAAAAATATGTGTATGTAATGTATGTATGTGTGTGTGTGTGTGTGTTGTGTGTGAGAGAGAGAGAGAGAGAGAGAGAGAGAGAAGAGAGAGAGAGAGAGAGAGAGAGGTGGGGGGTTCAGTTATGTATGTGTATGTAATTCTAAATTCTTTAGGCGAGCATATGTGTCTGTGTAATAGTGTGTATATATGAATTTGTGTTTACAACTGCTCCACTTCGTATTTGCTTAAGTGCTTATGTGTTTGTGTATTAGTATGTATGGGCAAATTTGTATTTGCAACAGCTCCTATTGTATTTGCATATGTGATATAGGCATGTGTGAGGGCCGGGTTAGCTCAGTCGGTAGAGCGCTCGATTAGAAACCACAAGGTTCCTAGTTCGATACCGGTCCTCCTGTGCGGTAAAGTAAGAAGCTGACGGTATGTGTGGCGCTCCACCTCAGACGCTAAAACTAATCTCCTTGGTCTAGCGCAAGTGAAAGGGATAGATTTCCTCGCTGATTGGTTGATACCGACTTTAGGCCACCCCGACGACTTTACTTATATATGTATGTGTACTAGTGTGTCTGTGTGTGTGTGTGTGCGTGCGTGCGTTAATTTATATATGCAATAGCTTCCCTTCGTATTTACTTATGTTTCTACTTGTATATCATTTGTGTACATGTGTGCACCCTTGTGCATGTGTTGCTATATGAGTGTACATGTGTACTAATTAATGTATATGTACTTATAATTTTGTATGTGGATATTATCAACAGTTCCCCTTCGTATTTACATCTGTGTCTGCGTACGAGTGTGTGTATATATTTACCAACACCCCCGCACGAGCAGGGTGGGACACAAGGTCAATTTCTTAAGCGGAGTTTAACAGGTTTGAAATCAGAATGTTTCTTCTCCTAGACTGGTTACCTATCCAGTCTACCTAAACTGTTAACCCATAGCTGCAGGGAGAGTAGTTGGATGCATAATTTTCCCAAGGTTATTAGTGTGAAATGCAAACAGCCTCGTCCAGGAATTGAACTCGGGTCAACATTTCCTGCGACACTGACTATTACACCAGGCACCTCCTTAAACTAGTGTACTTTTGTGTGTGTGGTGTGTGTGTGTGTGTGTGTGTGTGAGTGTGTGTGTGTGGTGAATTTGTGTTTGCAACAGTTCCACATCGTATTTGCGTGTGTGTAAATATGTGCACATTTAGTTATAATTCATGCTATCATGAATTGTTGACAAAACCTGTGGCTGAATAAGAGGCCATTGGTATTCGGATCAGCCAGTAAAAAATCACCAGGACTGTTGGTGACCTTGTCCCCCAAAGTGATTAGTAAGTTAGAGAATCAGTTTTCAATCTGACGCTGGAGCAGAGAGCACCTGCCTCTCTCTGCTGAGGTTGAATCTCACCCACGCGGCGAATAAGTATAGGCTAAGCAGAAATAAAATATTGATTGATAAATAAATGTCTTGAGTTAATAAATTACAATGACTAGAGTTACCCAGAAGAAGCCTTTAGTTAGAGACAACAACTAGAAAACAACAAGATGACAGCTAGACAAGAAGTTACCAGAAGCAGTAAAGAAGAAATGAAGCAATCAAGTAAGTTTCTCAGTCTGTCTGTCTGTCTATCTGTCTCTATCACCCGTGTTCTCTCTTTCGATGATGGGGTATATAACAATTTGTGTACAAGTGTACATCTTTATGCTCACTGCCCTGTTGGCTAGAGCAAAAGAATAGAACGACTGCACCTCTACAAAGGGGGAAAAAACCCCAGTGGGGCCACCTATTGGCCGTAGCTGGCGATTCGTGACAGATTCCTAGTGGCTTAGCAGTTCATGACATGCAACACTTTTGGCCGTACCTTGAAGAGAGCTGAGCCCACCTGATCAATCGATTAGTCACTTCAAGCCCTAACACTTATATGATTGACTCAACCCTACTGGCCTTATGGCAAACACCAATCATTTTTATCATAGATGTGCTAGAAGGCAGTGACTGAGGGTCTTCCTGTCCTAGCTCGGGGTTAAACTGTATCTAGTAGTGAAGTACCAATTTGGAGATTTGGAGACAATGGAAAACCTTTTCATTGCCATTACTTCCAGCTCCACTTTGACCCGGAATGGTAGTACCTGTTAGGGTGCAATCTGTAGGTTAAATAAAAACATGAGTTATTAAAAAGTTTTAAACTTTAAGATTTTAAAATAAAAAAAGTTCTTATAAAAAAGTTTTTAAAAAATGATACTCAATTAGAAGGAATAAAACAAAACGTCTTCGGCATAAAATAACCCAACAATGGTTAACATGCCCTGAAATCTAACCAACTAACCAACCAAATTGTGCCTGTGTTCTTGAGAGTGTACATGTGTGTATATGTGTGCCCGTGTGTATGTGTGAGTGTATATGTCCCTGTCATGGTGTGCATGTGCACGTTCTGTACATACGAGAATCTGTAATTGTGTGTAAGGGCGTGTGTGTATACTTATACATGTGTACGTTTTGCGTGTACACATCTCTATATTTTGTGCATGTGTATTTGTGTGTGCATGTATATGTGTGTGTGTCGGTGTATTGGTGTGTATGTGCGAGGTCTATACATACGTAAATCTGTACTTGTGTGTAAGGTGGAGTGTGTATACTTATGCAATACATTTTTGTGTGCATACACTTCTCTCTCTCTCTCTCTGTCTCTCTCTGTCTCTCTCTCTCTCTCTCTCTCTCTCTCTCCTCTCTCTGTGTGTGTGCGTGCGTGTGTGTGTGTGTGCTGACACAGTTGTCTGTATGGTGTGTAGGTGTGCTGGCCATGCATACGAGAATCTGTACTTGTGTGTAAGGACGTGTGTGTATACTTCTGCATGTGTACATGTTTGCGTATACACTTATCTATGTGTTGTACGTGTGTATTTGGGGGTTCATGTATATATGTGTATGTTTCCCTACATTGGTGTGTATGTCCATTCCGGGAATCCGTACTTGTGTGTAAAGGCGAGTGTGTATACTTATGTATATGCATTTTTGTGTGTATACACTTCTGTATGTGTGTGCGTCTGTGTATGTCTGTGTGCGTGTGTATGCCAGTGTGTGTTGATACGGTTGTCTATATTAGTATGTAGGTGCGATGTCCATACATACGAGAATGGAAGCGCGTGGTGTAATTGTTAAAGTCATGGGAAATGGACTTGTCACCCGAGTTCAAATCCTGAACGTGGTAATCGCATTTCACTTAGCGCTAATACCCTGGGAAAGGTATGAATCCTACTCACCCTCCAGCTATGGATGAATAGTAGGGCAGACTGGGCTCTTTAACCTTGGTTAGGCAACCGGTCTAGGAGAAGTAAAACTCTGAATTCAAACCTGTTGAACTCCGCTTAAGAAATTGACATTGTGTCAACATACTGCTCGTGTGGAGGGGTTGTAAATATACACATAGAGAATCGGTACTTGTATGTAAGGACGTGTTTGTATATATAAGCATGTGTATTTGCGTACGTATTCTCTTCTGTGTGTAGTGAATATGTACTTCTGTGTGTGTGTATGCGTGTGTGTGTGTGCGTGTGTACGTGTGTGTGTTCGTATGTGTATTGGTGTGTAGGTGCGCTGTCCATACATACGAAAGTATGTATTTGTTTGTTTGTTTTGTTTTGTTTTACGGCATATCAACCTCAGTGGGTTCTTTAATGCCGATAAAGTTTTGAAATAAATCAATTCTTAATGGATAATACATTTTTTTATAAATACATTTTTCTATTAACCCATAGATGGGAACCTAACAGGTACTACCACTCCGGGTCAGAGTGGACCAGGGAGCGATGGGGATGAAGGGTGCTCAACATCACCAAACCTCCAAAACTGGAAACTCACCATCAGATAGAGTTTAACGTCATTCCCAGGACATGTAGACCCACAGCCACCGTCTTCTAGCACCCATATATGATAAAGAGGGGTTGGGGCTTGTCATAAGGGCAATAGGGTTGGGGCAATCATATAGGTGCAAGGGCTTGACATGACCAGCCGATTGATCGATGGGGCCTCTCTGGCCGCCCGTCTAGCCCAAGATAGGGCAAAGTGGAGTATTGCAAGTCATGAACTGCTCATCCACCTGGGCTCTATCCTTAAGCATCACGGTCGCCACCCACGGCCAACAGGTGGCCCATTGGGGGAGTCTTACCCCTCTGCAGAGGTGCAGTCGAGGAATTCTAACGCCCCAGCCGACAGGGCGGTATGTATTTGTGTTAAGGACGTGTTTGTATACGTAAGAATGTGTATTTGCGTACGTCTTCTTCTCGTTGTGTTGTTCGTGTGTACTTCTGTGTGTGTATGTGTGTGTGTGCGTTTGCACTTGTGTGTGCGCGCGTATGTATGTGTGTCCCTGTATTGGTGTGTATGTGCGCGGTCGATATATACGGGCAATATGGTTTCTCCATTCAGTCAATGTCTCGTATAAAACTTAATACCCTCAATTGGGAGTATCACCTTTCTCTTTAAAAGAACCTATTCAATAACTTGAAACAGTTTCATTGCACTTATCCCTCTAGTCTTTATCTACAATTACTTTTGGGCATTACACAAAAATTTCCTTTTATAAAAATAGATCTCCCGTGCTTACGAGATATTATTTTCTTCATAATTCTAACTTAGAGTCGCTTTTTTGCAATACCGAATAACAAGGAAATCGAATGAAAGCAAATAAAAAGAAAAATTAAAAAATGAAATTAAAAAAGATATTCGGAAAATGCCTGGGAGAGATTAGTGAAAAAAAAATAGATAAATTAAAAAAAAAATAGTAACGAACTTAATAATCTGATTTTCCTACTCTTTATTTCTGTGATATTTTTAATTGAATAAAATCAAATCATAAAATTTAATAACCATATTTTTTTTAATTCTTTTTATTGGAGTAAGCACTGAAATAGCAAAGATAAATGCAATCAGCTCGGCTTTCCAAAATTGAGATTAGATATTTTTTGTTCTTCTTGTATTTCTAGACTTTGTGTTCCACAGGGATAATTCCAGTTTATTAATTTCAAAAACACTTTTATGCGTCTATTCCCGAAGGCCAACACTATTTATTTTTTACACATTTTAATATTCTCATTATTTTATATTTCATTATACCAAGATGTAACACTTAAGATGTAGTTTCTGATTTATTAAGTTATTAAAATAAAATAAGATAAAAACATCGTTTGTGAGTTCAATCCACAGTTTTCGTAGTACCCAAAAAGTAATGTATCCTGACTTAGTGAAATAGAGCGTCTAATTGTGGTGCAATGATTTTTATATTTCACTAGCAAATATATGCACCCTCCGGTTGCAAGTATTTCAGTTTTAATATAAAATATCACATTAAATTAGAAAGGCTAATGAAACTGAATAAGAATGCAGAAAAAATTGGAACATATGATTGAAAAATAGAACAACTTTGAAACTAAATCTTCCATCATTTTCCATTACTCATTGGTAAATTTTCTTAATTTAACTATTTAGTTAAAATAGGAAGTAAAGAATAAAATAACAGTTATTTGTTCTTGTTAATGGATTTCTTTTAAGATTTTCATCGAGATTGTTGCTCATATTCATTAAGATAAAACCAAACAATTAGAAATCAATAATACTAAGCATATATTTATTAAAATCACATTTTTAGGATCAATATGCAAATTAGCCTTTCCATTCATACTGTAAACTGCTATTTTGTTGTATATATAAATACAATTGCATGTTATTTGTATGTAGATATGGTCAACAGTCTTAATGATGTAAAACAATTTTATTAATAATTGAGGTTTGAATAAAATAAGTCAGGGAGAATGTGATGTAAATAACAAAGGGAATTGTGGCTTGTATAGTAATATAGTTTCGGTTACAGACAGACAAACCCATAATCTCCATTATAATAAGATAAGATTATATACAAAGATGTAACACTTAAAAGTAGTTTCTGATTTATTAATTTATTAGAATAAGATAAAAACATGGTTTGTGAGTTCAATCCACGGATTCGGTAGTATCCAAAATGTAATACATATTGGCTTAGTGAAATAGACGTCTAATCGTGGTGCAATGATTTATATTTCATTATACCAAGATCACTTAAATGTAGTTTCTGATTTATTAATTATTAAAATAAAATAAAATAAAACATCGTTTTGAGTTCAATCCACAGATTCGGTAGTATCCAAAATTAATATATACTGGCTTAGTGAAATAGAGTGTCTAATTGTGGTGCAATGATTTTTATATTTCATTATACCAAGATGTAACACTTAAAAGTAGTTTCTGATTTATTAATTTATTGCTTTTTGAAATAAAATAAAAACATCGTGTTTGAGTTCAATTCACCCGTTTGATCGTGTCCAAAAAATCATATATCCAGGCTTAGTGAAATAGAATGTTCTAGTTGTGGTACAATGATTAGCAAGCTAGTCTCGCAGTCCATTGAATAGCGTTTCGGTCGTCGTTGGATGCCACAGACTTGAAACCCTGTCACATCCTATCTATGGCGAACGGATTGGGTAAATATTATCTCAAACCCTCTTCATAGGGCCGAAGAGAGGCAAACATTATTCCAGTGACGTGGAAGTGAAATATAGTGAATAAATGGCTCAAAGAACAATCAACAGTCCTCTAGAGGGAGCCTGTCGCCACCAAGGGCGGTCCTGAGTCAAATTTTCCCAGCTGGAAGGGCAATGCAAAAGCACCTGAGATCATTCTTGCAGACATCCTTGAAACGCAGCTGGGGACGACCAATCTGTCTCTTACCAGACGAAAACTCTGCGTAAAGGGTGTCCTTCGACATTCGTCCATCATTCATCCGGCGGACATGAATATTATAGTCTTCCGAGACTGAAATACCAATATATCCCTGATAAGACATCGGGTATATAAACAAGGAGATAAATGTAAATATACATTTACCAACCCCTCCGCATGAGCAGGATGCGACACAAGGTCAATTTCTTAAGCGGAGTTCAGCAGTTTTGAATCTAGAGTTTTCCTTGGTTGCCTAACCAAGGTTAAAGAGCCCAGTTTGCCCTACTATTTACCCATAGCTGGAAGGAGAGTAGGATTCATACCTTTCCCAAGGTTATTAGCGCTAAGTGAAATGCAATTACCACGTCCAGGATTTGAACTCGGGGCGACGAGTCCATTTCCCCATGACTTTAACCAACTTTAACCATTACACCACACGCTTCCAAATAAATGGATATAACATTGGTAATTATACCTGTCCAAAACAAAATGGCATTACTTTTTGACTCGCTCCTCGTAGCTTTATCCAGAGCAAATAAGCTAATTTTGAAGGAAATAATGACCGTTTCTCTTTTACAATAGAAGCAACTAAAGGATAATTGAAACTATCCGGCAACCAAATTTGTGTTACCTTAGTGTAATAAAGATATTTTTCGAGACTAGATTGCTATTTTATGTCGAACAGTTTTTCTCTTTAATATCTACGTGTGTCTTTGTTCCTACCTACCTACCTATTAACGTACGTACCTACCTACTTACAGTGTGTCTTGCAGTTTATCATTGTGTCAGAATGTATCAATTATGCGCTTACAGATCCACTAATGCCTATCGATCTCCTATATTTTACGTTGGGCGTATCCTTTCCAATGACAAACCTTTCACCGCAGTAAATATAAAAATATACAAACCCATTAAACTCTGTCCAAACATGCTGAATCTATTTTCCCTGAGTTTCGATTTTGCTCCCGGGTCTATTATTTATTCTATTCGGATAGAAAAAGGTTCTGTCATTGCTATTCACAGTGGATAAATAAATCAAAAAAAGTTCGGTAACTTTTAGTAAATCATATTCAACTTGGAAGAAATTTGCGTTGGTTTTTCTTTAGCCAAGAAAAAGTGTTAGTATTATCTCCGTTATTCGGACTATTGTCCTCATCTTCATTGTTATTTGTACAACGTTTCGGCCGATATGCCCTCCGGTCTTCTTCAGGTATTTCTTGTCGGACTCGGGAACCTTCTCGGACTCGGGAAGCTTCTTTTCGGACTCGGGAACCTTCTTTTCGAACTCGGGAACTTTCTTGTCGTAATTAGGAGTCCGACAAGAAATACCTGAAGAAGGCCGTGTTACATAATCATTAGATACCTAATGATTATGACAATAGTGTAGAAATCCTATTAGTGCAGCTGATGGCCTTGAGAGTGAGTGACAGCGTTTGACCTCACTCTGACCTTGCGTTCTGGGGATGATCGTGAGAATCGGAAAGCAATAGAAGCCCCTTCCGGTTTAATGGGTAAGCAACTCAGTTAGTGAGAGTTAGAACTTAGAAGCGAAGCTAGCAAGATGTAAGGATCCGCGCATTGTCTGGTCTGGGGGTTTATGGAATAAAGTAACATCATCGTAAATCGAAGTCTTGTTGTTATTACTAAAAGCTAACAATAGCACAGGGCTTCTGATAAGCAATGATCCCCAACAGAGACCAGACCCGGAATCCAAAGAAGACCAGACCTTAGAAGATATACCGGCCAGAGGAATAGACGACAAGAATAAGAAGTAAAAGAGAAGTATATAACATATAGATATTTAGTGCCGGTAAGAAGGGTATGCAACAACCGGAGGGCATATCGGCCGAAACGTTGTACAAATAACAACGAACATGGAGACAATAGTCCGAATAACGCAGATAATACTAATCTTCAAGCTTCATCTCAAACATTCAAAGAAAAAGAAAAATTGTGTTGATTTTTCTATAGCCAAATAGGTAATATTTCACTAAATTCTTAAGATTAGGCTTGATAATTAGTATTATTTGGATTATTCGGGCTATTGTCCTCATCTTTATTGTTATCTGTACAACGTTTCAGCCGATGTGTTTCCCGGCTATTTTCAGGTATTTTTGTCGGACTTGGGAGCCTTCCTAAGTTATAGTTATCTCTAAGCTGCAGGTTCAATCCTGTTCTCGTTCCACTAATCTCAGTGACAGTTATCTCTAAGCTGCATGTTCAATTCTGGTCATGGGTAACAGTAAAATAGAATAATAATGAACACAGCTTAACACCTGTACCCAGCCATGGTTAGCGGAATGAGAACAGGATACCCCCCCCCCCAACCGGATTGAATAAAGGGTTCGGTTAAGAGTTCTGTGATGGCTTCTGATTACGACAAGAAGTTTCCTGAGATCGAAAACAAGGTTTCCGAGTTTCACACCATCCGGAGAGTGTTTTCTTTTCCTGCTAGTTAATTCGATTTTTTGTCATTGCATTCCAAAATATTTACCACACACATCCCTGTACTACTCATACGCTGAGTTGGTGTGGATCAGTATCGAACCCGGAACCATGTGGTTCATAGTGTTATTAATTTGTTTACTGCTAAATAAAAAATGTAATAAAATCAGTTAACATCCTCTAAGTGTGTTAATTTTCCAATAAAGTCCTCTATCTTAAATCTACGAACGTGTTGATTGGTCCTTCCACTCAACTACAACTGCGTCCCATTGTTTCTTTTAAGGACACATCACTATTAAACAAAGAAACCAAAAAAAATTTTCTTAATTTAATTCAAAAATTAATTCAGGCATTAATTATATTTAAGAAAAAAATCAAAATGCGTTCGTGAGAATTCGAAACCTCATTGAAGTTTGTCGAAAACTCGTTAGCTTGCCACTGCTTGGTTCGTGCAATGCTGGTTATCGAAAAGACTGATCGATATTTTATTTTTATGCGTGAATTCTCTTTGACTATCTGTGAGATGTATTGATTTGAAATTTAGTCAATTCTAATTCTGTCTTATTTGCCCAATCAGACAGAGAACAAGTAAAACAGATGAAATAAGACAAACAAAAAAGAATGTGTTGAATTATTTTCGAAGTTTTATTTGCGAAACAAATGCACACACAAAAAAAAGAACGAACATCACACACACGATCTTTGTGAATATTTAATAAATTGTGAATTCATATGGGCCCCAACGATCACAATCAATAGCGAAGATGGTTAAATTTGAGTCCAAGGAAATATTTATGGAACGATGCCAGACAAATGACGACAAAAATCAACACAAACAAAAAATGGAGGGTAAAAACGAAAAGAAATTTTAAAAATAGATTTAAAGAAAAATAAAAGTAAGCAAAGGTGAAACTAATATTGAAAAAAAAAAAAAAAAAAAAAAGAAATGCCAGTTTGCATATTGTTCAAGAAAAATAAATAATGATTCCATCAGGTCTATTCATATATTTATTTTTTTTTTTTTCAGTAGAAGCGATCGCTAATGAATACCATAAATTTGCTCGAATTAAATAACATCAAAAATATTTTTTCTTGGTAATTTTTTCCCCTTTCTTCGACGCACAGACAGACAAATTTAGATGCAAATTTCACACGTCTCTGCTGATCTATCTATTTACATCCATGACAAAAATATTCTCATCAAACTTTTGTACCTTACAACATACTAGTTGAGTGTTGACTTGCCTCAAACTAGATTTGTGCTACCTTGCTACGAACAAGCTGGGTTCTACCTGGCTACTAATTAGTGTGTGTTAGCTTACAATATACTAGGTGAGGCTACCTTGCTTCAGACTAGATTGTGCTACCTTTACGACAAGCTGGGTTCTACCTGGCTACTAATTAGTATGTGTTACTTTACAATTACTTGGTGAGTGCTACCTTGCTTCAGACTAGATTTGTGCTACCTTCCTACGAACAAGCTGGGTTCTACTGGCTACTAATTAGATGTGTGTTAGCTTACAATATACTAGGTGAGTGCTACCTTGCTTCAGACTAGATTTGTGCTACCTTCCTACGAACAAGGTGGGTTCTACCTGGCTACTAATTATGTGTGTTATTACAATATACTAGGTGAGTGCTACCTTGCTTCAGACTAGATTTGTGCTACCTTCCACGAACAAGCTGGGTTCTACCTGGCTACTAACTAGATGTGTGTTAGCTTACAATATACTAGTGAGTGCTACCTTGCTTCAGACTAGATTTGTGCTACCTTCCTACGAACAAGGTGGGTTCTACCTGGCTACTAATTAGTGTGTGTTAGCTTACAATATACTAGGTGAGTGCTACCTTGCTTCAGACTAGATTTGTGCTACCTTCCTACGAACAAGCTGGGTTCTACCTGGCTACTAATTAGATGTGTGTTAGCTTACATATACTAGGTGAGTGCTACCTTGCTTCAGACTAGATTTGTGCTACCTTCCTACGAACAAGGTGGGTTCTACCTGGCTACTAATTAGATGTGTGTTAGCTTACAATATACTAGGTGAGTGCTACCTTGCTTCAGACTAGATTTGTGCTACCTTCCTACGAACAAGCTGGGTTCTACCTGGCTACTAATTAGATGTGTGTTAGCTAACAATATACTAGGTGTGTGCTACCTTGCTTTCAGACTAGATTTGTGCTACCTTCCTACGAACAAGCTGGGTTCTACCTGGCTACTAACCAGATGTGTGTTACCTTACAATATACTACGTGAATGCTACCTTTGCTTCAGACTAGATGGGTGCTACCTGGCTACAAATTAGATGTGTGATACCTTACAACATAGTAGTGGGTCCTACCTTGCTTCAAACTAGGTGTGTGCTACCTTGCTACGAACAAGATGTGTGCTACCTGGCTACGAACTAGATGTGTGTTACCTGAAAATATACCAGGTGAGTGCTACCTTGCTTCAGACTAGATGGGTGCTGCCTGGCTACGAATTAGATGTGTGATACCTTACAACATAGTAGTGGGTCCTACCTTGCTTCAGACTAGATGGGGGCTACTTGCTACGAACAAGATGTGTGCTACCTTGCTACGAACAAAAAGAAGATTTTATTTATTCCATGCGCAGTGATGCTGATAGCTATTCGATTTAGTGCGTCCTGAGATGTTCCACTTATTTATTGAATAACCCTGAATAACCAAGTTCGAATAAATAATGAATTGCATTCCAGTGTAAAATATGTTAAATATATCGATGTAACTGTATTTTAACAAGCAAATGTATTCACGTGTATATTAATTATTTTAGACAAAATAACACAAGACAATCGACAAAGAGAAAAAAATGAAACGATAACTTGAAAACAAAGCAAAGAATAAGGAAAAATATTTTTTCTGATTTCGTTCGCGTTATTTTCAAGAAAAATAATGATACAATTTTTTTTAATACAGTTTTTTTTTTCTGGCAGCGATACCAAATGTATAATAGTAACTTCATCGACTGAAATAATATCACAAATATTTAATATTTCTATTTCAGTTACGTTCATAATTTGCAACAGTTTCTTTATAAACTGTATTGCACATATCTTGTTCGTATTAACATAGCACACATCTAATTTGAAGCAAGGTATGACGCAACTAGTATGTTGTAAGGTAGCACACGTCTAATTCGTAGTAAAAAAGCACACGTCTAGTTTGAAGCAAGTCAGCACGCAACGTATATTGTAAGGTACAACACAACTAGTCTTTAGCAAAGCAACACCAGTTAATTCGTACCAAGGTAGAACAGTTAGTTCGTAGCAAGGTACCACGCATCTTGTTCGTATATTGTAAGGTAAAGTTCGTAGCAAGGTACCACACATCTTGTTCGTAGCAACATAGCACACAACTAGTATGTTGTAAGGTATCATACATCTAGTTCGTAGCACGGTAGCACCCATCTTGTTCGTAGCAAGGTAGCACACGTTTAATTCGTAGCAAGGTATCCACATCTTGTTCGTAGTAAGGTAGCACACATCTAGTCTGAAGCAATGTAGCACGCACCTAGTATATTGTAAGGTAACACACATCTGGTTAGTAGCCAGGTAGCACCCAGCTTGTTCGTAGCAAGGTAGCACAAATCTAATTTGAAGCAAGGTAGAACGCAGCTAGTATGTTGCAAGGTATCACACATCTAGTATGTAACAAGGTAGCAACCAGCTTTTTCGTAGCAAGGTAGCACAAATCTATTTTGAAGCAAGTCAACACTCAACCAATATGTTGTAAGGTACAACACAACTTGTTTGTAGCAAAGCAACACACAGTTAATTCGTACCAAGGTAGAACACGTCTAGTTTGTAGCAAGGTAGCGCACATCTAATTCGTTTTTGTTTTTATTTGTTTTGTTTTACGGCATATCAACCTCGATGGGTCATTTAATGCCGGCAAAGTTTTGTAAAATTCATTGTTGATGGCTAATTTTTATTATAAACACATTTTCTATTTCAACGCATAGATGGGACCCTAACAGGTACAACCACTCCGAGTCAGAGTGGAATCTAATTCGTAGCAAGGTTGCACACAGCTAGTTCGTATTAAGGTAGCATAGAGCTTGTTCGTTGTAAAATAACAGAGAGCTATTCAATAGCAAGGTAGAATACATGAAGTTCGTAGCAAGACAGCACATAGCTAGTTCGGAGCAAGGTTGCACCCAGCGTGTTCGTATCAAGATAGCACACATCTGGTTCGTAGCAAGATAAAACACATCTTGTTCATGGAGGCGCGTGGGCTAGTGGTTAGAGTCGTGGAAAATGGACTCGTTGATTCGAGTTCAATTCCTAGACGAAGATGTTGGCATTTCACATAGCGCTAATACCCTTGGGAAAGGTATGAATCCATATAGTCTCCCTCCAGCTATGGGTTAAATAGTAGGGCAGACTAGGCCCTTCAGCCTTGGGTAGGTAACCAGTCTAGGAGAGGGATAACTCTAAATTCAAAATTCATGTGGTCGGTCGTTGACAGGGATTGTGGCAACCCTTGATGCACCAATTCTTTCCTATCGACTGTGCCAAAAAGTGCGGATGGTCCAACACAAGCCTTCACCACTATAAACAAATCACTGTGTGGGTGTTCATTGTATGACCCTCATGCGTCGAAAATCGACGAGAGAGTCCATAATATAATATATAT
>CM042167.1:82362380-82387380 GCA_023376005.1 Doryteuthis pealeii
TGCTCGTGTGGAGGAGTTGGTAAATATGTAAGAATAAAAATTTATTTGAATTGAATAAGTTCTGAGTTGAAGAGATAGTGAATTTGAAATATCCCATCATAGGGGTAAAATATACCAAGAAACTCTGATACTGTCGTGGGGGAAATTTGTAGGCAAATAATTAAATGGACATGGAACTACGAGTTCAAATCCTGGACGAGGCTGTTTGCATTTAACATAGCGCAAATACCCTTGAAAAGATATCGTCAAATTACCACGGTTAAGAAGATACAAATCTATTCAATGCTCACATAGGTGACCACAGAGTAGGTATTTACCCTACCCGTACGTCACGGATCAGATGTGCCACAAGGTTGCAAGTATGGGGCATCCAGCGAAGATCGGACTGACTATTCAGTAATTATGGATCTGCGAGAGTGATTCGCTCAGATCTTTCCCGCGCTAGAGCTTGTGTGACCACAGAGTAACCGCGGTAATTTAAGCAACCTAAAGATGCACGAATGTGTAATGATTATCGTTGTATGAAATAGATTCGTCAATTCGTGTTCGATTCTAGGACGAGGCTGATTGCATTTCCCTTAGCGCTAATAGATTTGGGAATAAGATACATCAACTATTCTCTTTCTAGCTACGGGTAAGTAGTAGGACAGATTGGACCCTTTAACCTTGGTATGGCAACCGGTCTAGAATGAATACTCTAAAACACAAATCTGTTAAAATCCGCCCTAAAAATTGACCTTGTGTTATATCCTACTCCTGCAGAGGGCTTGTGTAAATACATTCTACACCTGGTAAAAATATTAACACAATTAGGGAATGTTCACTCAGGTTTTTTTTTGTAGCAGTAAATATACTAATAACTGCAAAATATGTTGCATTCCAATAACTGAATACCCTCGCTTTATTTGGTTTGTTTTGTTTTACGGCATATCAACCCCTGTGAGCCATTTAATGCCGACAAAGTTTTAAAATAAATTCATTCTTAATGGATAATCAACTTAGTTTATGTTTTTCTATTTAACCCATAGATGGGACCCTAACAGGTACTACCACTCCGCGTCAGTGTAGACCAGGGAGTAATGGTGATGAAGGGGTGCTCCACATTCCCCAAACCACCAAAACTAGAACCTCACCATCAGATAGAGTTTAACGTCATTCACAGGACAGGAAGATCGCCTTCTACCACGCATATGATAAAAGGGGTGGAGGTTGCCATAAGGGCAATAGGGTTGGGGCAATCATATAGGTGCAAGGTCTTGACGTAACCAGCGGATTTACTGGAAGGGCCTCTCAGATCGATCGTCTAGCTTATGTAAGGGCCAAAGTGGAGTGTTGCATGTCATGGACTGCTCAGATACCAGAATTCCGAGCTTAAGAATCGCAGATCACCGCCCACGGACAACAAGGGATTCTATGGGGGGTACCAATCTTCAGAGATGCAGTCGTTATATTTTACATCCCAGTCGACAGGGCTGAGAAATAGAAGGATTTTTTGTTGTGGGTGAAAAGGTTATTTTTTTATGTTTGTAATAAAATATAGCCTTCTGTGCAAGTTCGATCAGAGTTCAGTAGACAAGGTATAAGTGACAGGAAGCGTCAAATGAACCTACATGCTATTCTCACTTCAGAAAATATATTTTCCAAATCAAGGCTTGGCTGATTTTTATTTTGGAATTGAATTCATTATTCCCTACTTGGCATTATTTTCCTACCTTTTTCATTATATACATGCTTGAAGATGGTGGTTCAGGGTCCTAATGTCCTGATATGAAACTAAATTACATATACTGGTGACGTTCAAATTCTGGAGCTCTCTGGATTGTGTAGTTCCCCTTCATCATCCTTTCTCCAGGTCCACTCGGATCCGGAGTGGTAGCACCTATTAGGGTCCGAGGTTAGGGTTAAACAGATACATTCCCTGCGTATGCGTGTTATCTGCTACATGTGCCTCGTGTCTCCTACATCTGTGTATACTCATTTTACATATATGTTCTCTTCTACTTATGTAGTGCACCTCCTATGTGTTTTAGAGTAGCTAGCACCCCTTCGGCGCGCTGCCAGATGGGTAGGCTCATAGCCTTTAAATAGCCTACGATTAAAGTGGATTAAGAAGCTGAATAATATTCAGACTGACTTTGCTGCGTTGGCTAAGCCTCATTTTTACCCTCCCCTATTTTGTGTAAGTTTTGTCTTGTTAATTGTTTGTACTTATTTGTTCTGTGTTTGTATGTATGAGTTGGCATCGCATGCTGGTGTTAAATACTGTATAGAGCACACCATTCTTCTGTGTATCATTTCCACCATGTACATACAACACGTGGAGTCTCTTCCCTATGCACCGTATCTCCTACATATTCGTTTTGTCACCTCCGTGTGTGTCGACCCTCCTACATATTCGTGGGGTCTCATACACATGCGTGGTTCTTCTACTTATGCATGGGTTATCCTATGTGACATATTTGTTATAACGTGGAACCATGATGGTGGACTGAATCATTAGTTAGGGAAAAGTTTGAGTATTGGCGTGATAGGTAACGGAAAAATTTGAAGGATGATGTCAGAAAAGACGAATGGTATTGTTTTTGATTGGAAGAGAAATGACGTGGCGAAGGGGAGAAAGGAAGAGTGAGAGGTGATAGTTTGGAGATTCAGCCTGGCCGTCGAAGGGTTAAGACGGGCCGAGGCCTGGTCCGCTCGCGTGGTGGTCATGTGCATAAAGATAAAATAAAAACTTGATCAAGTAACAAAAGGATGTCTTTGTAATTCATTTAATTTAAACAAGCAAAGCGCAACAGAAGCCCTTAGAAGAACTCAACTCCCTTGGTTAAGAAGATGTTAGACGTCAACCCAACTAGACAACAAGATGGAAACCGTAGTAGATGGTAGAAAGGATCAGCAAGAAACAAGTAAGATCTCCTCACCAAGTAAGTCTAATCTGCCTTTCTCTCTAATATATCTCTTATATGTTAAGTATCTGGCCGCCATCCTTGGCCAGTCGTAAAGAACTTAAAGTAAATAAGTAAGTAAGTCCTGTGATATAGAATCCTTTGGTAAGTAAATAAGTCCTAAGTTTTGGAATCCTACGTAGTGTCAAAAAGGTCCAGCGATATAATCCTATGGTCCGTTGTTCAAGAAGATCCAAGTAGTAATGCTTAGGTATGACCAGAACAGTATGAATAATTATATCAGCAGCAGAATACTACCAGTGGTTGGTCAATAGGTTGGTCACATGTTCATCGGCGAGTCTATAAGTAGAAGTGGTCATTTGACACACGCCTTATATTCAAAAAGACCAACACCCATATCTCTCTTTCTCTGAAGAATTTTCTTATCGAAGAACTCTCACTCTCACAAACAGCAATTAGCGATGTCAATGTGGGTATGTGACACGTATCACATTTGGTAGTGTGGCCAATATAGTATCACGTATTTGTCCAGTCTACTACACATGCATGGAGACTACAACATATGCGTGGTGTTCTCTACGTATGTATGCAGTATCCTACGTTTGTGCAATTATCATTGCATATGTAATTAATGTGGCATAGCGCTCGACTCAGGCCACAAAATCGTACATGTTATATACTGTTGCTGGGTCGTATGTGTTAGTAGTGGAGTATAAGGATTCACACGTAGACATATGTAGTAGTAAGACTTTTAACGTTTATTTCTTTTCCCCTCGTGGTGTGTGTGGGTGACAGGCGTTGACAATGGGAACTACTACTACTACTGTTGGGACCTGAGGCAAAGAGGGGGGGCGAACCTCACTGACCACTGGCTGCGATGGTGCGTTACCGGCGCGGTCACGCACGTTCTCTGACTGACTGTCCCCGCTGACCGTTCTGTCTTTTGTATCCCTCAAACACCTACGCGTTTTCTTTGTTCGCTACCAGCAGGAAAAAGTCCTTTGTTATCTTCGTCGTTCCCCCTCTTTTTAATTCAACCGGAAATTCCTATTTCCGTTTGTACAATATCCAACATTAAGTTTTTTTTAAAAAAACAACTCGTATTGTTGTATAGCCGTATATACTCTTCTGCTATACTCGGGTATATAATAGAGAGAGAGAGAGAGACAGACAGACAGACAGACAGAGACAGAGACAGAGACAGAGAGACAGAGAGAGACAGACAGACAGACAGAGAGAGAGACAGAGAGAGAGAGACAGACAGACAGACAGACAGAGAGACAGAGACAGAGACAGAGACAGAGAGACAGAGAGAGAGACAGACAGACAGACAGACAGAGACAGATATATATTAGAAAGGAGATGGACTTACTTGATTCTTTGTTGGAGTTTTTTCTGATATAAGGCGTGTGGTAGATACCGACTCCTACTTATAGACTCGCCGATAAACACGTGACCGGGAAGGCAACCTATTGTCCAATCACTGGCAATGCTCTGCTGCTGATATGATTATTTATACTGGCCTTTTCTGGTCATACTAATCATTACTACTTGGATCTTCTTGGACGACGGAACGTAGTATTATATCGCGGGACGTATTCACTTACCAAAGGATTCTATACCACAGGACTTATTCACTTACCAAAGGATTCTATACCACTAGGACTTACTAAATGATTCTATAACTCGGGACTTACTTACTTATTTACTTTGAGTTCTTTCCAACGGGCCAAGAATGGCGGCCAGATACTTAACAGTTAACTTTACTTGCTGTTTCTGCTGATGTTTCTAACTTATCATCCACCATGTTCCTGTCTAGTTGACTTTCCTAGAGGCTGATTTCTTCCTGGGCTCATTACTTCTTCTGTTCTGAACTGAGCATTGCTTGTTTTTACATTTAATACACTAACAAGACTTGCATTTGCTTGATCAATCTTTAATTAGCCCATATTTAATTCACCGCGGGAGATCGACCTCAGAGCACATCTGTGCTCTCTGAATCTAAACTAAACTAGAAACTTATTTTCACGTCTGTATCGTTCAGTTGTGGTCCTCTAAAACATCAATCATAACTCCCAACGGTTATGGAAAATTACCCGCCTCCGCTTTTAATTTTAACGAACTTTATTTAAAATTCTACCTTACATGTACGCTCACAATTTATAATTCTCATAAATTGTAACAGTATGATAATCCCTTACGTGGGAGATTGAGACGATATTAACTGATTACAGGTCTGCAAATCTAGCTTACTAACGATTAAGCCATAGCGAGTCGTCTTGTCTATGCGTACGTTTGCTTATCCTCGCATATATCTTTGTGGGCATTTAATGCAAAAGATGGGCTGTGTTTTATCGTAAGATTTACTACTTGGTTTAAATGCAATAACAAATGATTATTAAGTCGCCAGTCGAATGAGATTCAGATACCAGGAAATGGATATGTCATCTTCCGAGTAGATTTACCGTAAACAAAGTTAATGCGATGGGTTTATACAAAATAAGACATCAATCAGACGAAATTGACCGATTAATCCTCATCTGATTTTCTTTAGCCATTAAGCATGTTTTTCGACTAGTTTTTCCTGGTCGTAGTATAATAACGACTGTCTGGAAAAACAAGTTTTTTTTTTAAGCAATAAAATTAATTAAATACACGGTTAGTTTGACTTAAGACTTTAATTCATTCTGCTTGTAACTCAATTCAAGATATTATAGCTATTATAACATTGAGTACTCTCTCTATGCATAAACTTTTCTTAGTTTTGACTTTCACACACACACACACACACACACACACACACATATATATATATATATTATATATATATATATATATATTGCTGAATATTTTAAATATAAAAGTTTTTCATAAGCAACTACCCAGGTTTCAGGTTATTTCACCATCATCAGGTTGCTCCTGGTGTTTCTTTGAAGAGATTTTGTGTTATGTTTATGGATTTAAAAAAAAAAAAAAATAATCGAATACATAAGGAGCGTCCGCAATTATCAACCGACGTAATTTGCGATCCATAAACATAACAACACAAAATCTCTTCAAATAAACACCAGGAGATTGAGCAATCTGACGGTGGTGAAACAACCTGAAACCTGGGTAGTTGCTTATGAAAAACTTTTATATTTAAAATATTCAGCAAATATATATATATATATATATATTATATATATATATATAGAGAGAGAGAGAGAGAGAGAGATAGATATATAAGTCATCCACAGACACCGTGTTTCGACGTTTCACGTCTCTTCAGTGTGGCTAGACACAGAAACTACCCGACTAACTTTTCATCCACCGATTCGTTAAACTCTCGGCCATAAAAGGGGTGGTGTTTAAACTATTAAATACATACATTTGTTTATATATTTTACGATCACCAGAGAGATTCTGTCTGTAAACTGACGATCATTGCTTTATGCTGGAAGTGAAATTTAATTTAAGTAACCCCTAGAGAGCTCTATCGCGTTTTGAGAGCACATAATAAGTCATCCACACATTATATATATATATATATATATATATATATATATATATATATATGTGTGTGTGTGTGTGTTAATGTAAGAGTAGTAGCTTACTGGTGGGTACGAGTACGATCGTTGGAAGCGCACAGTATCCAGGGGTTAATACTGAAAAAAAAAACAAATACAAAGTACTCAATACAATGTAGAGCAAAATTTATTTATATAATGGACAAAAGTAACCTACTCGAGTGGTTACATTTATTCATTATATATATATATATATATATATATATATATATATATATATATATATATATATATATAGTAATTGGTAATTTGCTTGAAGCATTGTAAAGTATGTTATTATATAATAATGATTGGAAGGCAATTACAAAGCATATAAATAAAAGCAAAAAGATGTTTTTTTGTCTTATCGATTTCAAAGTAAACTTTATCTTCAGAGACTGTTGTCAGAAATGAACGCGTTTCTTTTTTTATTTTTATGTCGTTATATTTTTTCTTTCTTTTTTCTCCCTTCTTCTCTTTTATTTCTTTTTTTTTCTATTTCTTTATGTTATAAACACGCGTCTCGTGGCGTTCTTTGTTTTTTTTTAAGCCACGCCGAAGGTCGTGGTATTATTGGTAATAGCCGTTGCTTATTCAATTTCAATTTTAATTCTTTTTCTTTTTTTCCTCTTCCTCCTTCCTTCTTCTTTTTCTCTTATATTATTTTCATCTATTCATCTATTTATGTATTATTATATTTATTTAATTTTATTTATTTATTTGTTATATGTATATATATATATATTATATATATATGTTTGAAATCAATGGCAAAATGAATGAATGGATGAAAATGAATGAATGTAGTCTCTTACTTTTGAAATATCTGTTGAGAATGGGTTTGAATTTTTATATGTATATGTATCTAATCTTGTCCGGTTGACTTCCGGTGAATATTGCTACATAGTAACTATCTTGAATTCAAAATTCGTACTTTACTTTATATATATATTATATAATATATGTAATATATATATATATATATCATTATAATGGAGATTGTGAGTTTGTCTGTAACCGAAACTATATTACTATACAAGTCACAATTCCCTTTGTTATTTACATCACATTCTCCATGATTTTATTTTTTATTTAAACCTCAATTATTAATAAAATTGTTTTACATTATTAATACAGTTGACTATGTCTACATATTAATAACATGCAACTGAATTTATATATACAGCAAACTAGCGGATAACAGTGTGAATTGGAAGGCTAATTTGCATATTGATCTTAAAAAATGATTTTAATAAATGTATGCTTAGTATTATAGATTTCTAATTGTTTGGTTTTGTCTTAATGAATATGAGCAACAATCTCTGGGATAAATCTTAAAAGAAATCCATTAACAAGAAGAAATAACAGTAATTTTATTCCTTACTTCCTATTTTAACTCAATAGTTAAATTAGGAAATTTACCAATGAAAGACGGGAGTAATGGTAAATGATGGAAGAGTTAGTTTCAAGTTGTTCTATCTTTCCAATCATACCCCCTCTGTTCCAAATCTTTTTATCTGCATTCTTTTCAGTTTCATTAGCCTTTCTAATTTTAATATGACATTTATATATTTAAAACTTAAATACTTGCACCCGGAGGGTGCATATATTTGCTAGTATATATAAAGTAAAGTAAAGTAAAATATATATATAATATATATATATATATATATATATATATATATATATATATATATAGTGGTGAATTGACTTAAGATTTTAATTTGTTATTTTTGTAAATCAATTTCCTCGTATACCAAATCAATTTCCCCCATTAAAATAAACGGAAATGCTATTAATCCGTTCCATCTCCTCTCCGAAAACACCCTAGAGAATAGCTGGTTGGAAACCTCTGCATGAACACACAAGTGTTGACCGACCGGCAAATACTTACCTTAACTATCCAGACCTTGTGTCGGGGGTCCAGAGTGCTGCTGCCTTTGGAACCGATAAGTAAAGTTAACAGCGTTGATCACAGGCTATCCCCCCAGGTAACACCTGACCCCTTGATTTAAAGTGACAGGGCTGGGTTTATTTCTAAGTGCCCGAGGCGCCTCTTTCAATGGGAATGCCGACGTGATAAACGCATTTTTGCACCTATGAGCTTCGGCTCGTGTGTGGGCCACTAAAAATGTTCTTGTGTCACGCCTGCACAAGTGGGATGCATGACAAATACCTACTTGACACCTATATACTTATATGATAAAATCATCGGGTTTTCCATATGAGCAATGATGAAAAGAAAAGAAAAGAAAGATAAAGTGGGAGAGAAAATATTATAATTTTTACTTATTGAACTATAATGTAATAGCTCTTAAGTAAACATATGTTGCATAGGGCCAAATTCGAGTTGTTGTAGTAGTAGTCGTTAGTTGTAGTAGACGTTAGTTCAGAAAAAAACATACGCAAGTCGTATAGTCACAAAGGGGTTGTTTATTCCTTTCTAGGCTCGTGGGTTCTTTTTCAGTGAGAAGGAGAGAGAGAGAGAGGGGGTAAGGTCAAATTATTCTATCAAAATTATGTTTGGTACTACTATTCGAAACCCATACGGGGGAACCCGGAAAGCCCCGTCTGCCTCTTACGAAGGCCCAGCCGAAAAAGGACGATTTTTTATTCTTCCGTTTCTCGTCCCGGGTGTGTGTGTGTGTGGGGGGTCACCCAGCTTCCGCTCCTTCGCAGAAACTAGAACATCTGGTTTTATTTTTAACATTAATTCTGGGATCATTGGTCTTTTAGTGGATGCCCCCACCCTCCGTTGCGAGTTTAGCGTTTCAAACTGTAACCTCTCTTTGTTCCTATCTCATTTTCTTCTCTTTCTCCAGAAATCCGATTACCGTCTTGTTTTCAATCCCCCCAAAACCCCGTAGACAATAATAATTACGCTACCCATATCAAACCTTGTACAAATTAAAATGCCACACTATGTTATATCTACAGGTCTTGCTAGTGATATAATAATAGATTTGAATTTTATTACTTTTTCGAGAACATGCACTGCAACTTGATTACTGAATTGACCGCTGGTGTCCTGCTCTAACGTGAGATTACAATCTGTCATCTAGTTAACCTTCGAGAGATCAAAGCTAGAACTGACGATCATTAAATAGCTTTGTATTGATCTCTGATATGGGAGATCAAAACTGATAAAAATTAGTTTTGCTGGAAATTCGTTTTCATATGCTGTTAGTAATGATTTTGTGTGTTTTTTTATTTGTCTTATTTTATTTTATTTTTACACAACCAATAATATTGATCTCCTAGTTTGAAATTGATTGTGACAATACCAATACGCTTTGTCTGTTGTGCACGTCACACTTGAGGTCTTTCATCGTACCAACATTGCCACTTGCTACATATTAATTTTTCAAACTGCTCGTAGAACAATTTTGGTGGTGAAGAATAATTAAAGTTCCAATTACAGTCGGACTGGGAAGACAAGGCAACAAACGGTTGTAACTTAAATACAAACCCGAATGCCACAAAGTCTACTGCAGAATGACAGGATATATATAAGACTCCACAATGTCATTCAAATCAAGCAGTCAAGCAGCCAATCAGAACTCAAGGAATGGAATTACTCAAATTACCCAAATTCATGAATGGGTCATTCTTGATTTCTATATATACCAACTGTCTTGGACACTGCTTAAGTTGTACTTAGTTAGCTGTGTTAAGTATCTGGCAGCCACCCTTAGTTCCAGATGTAGTGAATAAGTAAGCAAGCCAATAAGAATCCGGTTTTATAGTATTCATTGTAAGTCCGACGTCCAAGATGATCCAAGTGTGAATGAGTTAAGATTAGAATCAGGCCTCTTATAAACCTTTTATTCAAACCAACAGTAGACTTACTGACCTCAATAGGTGGGTTTTCCAGAAATGGAGCCTCACCGACAGATACTGTTTATGTTAGAATTTATGGTGTCATAAATTGTTGACAGACCATGTCGTTGAATTCAAGGGGACCATTGGAAAAATATGTGAATATTGGTAACCCTGTCACCCAGAGGTGCGAATCTCGCGCGCCATGAGAGACACGTGACTAAATAGATTGGAGATTCAGCCCGGCTTCTTCGTCTTAGAAGAACTCAGCTCCCTTATTTCTCCGATTTTTTTAGATGAAGCTTGATGATTAGTATTATTTTATTATTCGGACTATTGTCCTCATCCTCATTTGTTATCTGTAACAACATTGCGGCCGATGGGCTCTTAGGCCTTCTTCAGGTATTTTTTTGTCGGACTCGGGAATCGTCTCCAATTGTACACATAGCCTAGTGGATAAAGGATTTAGGTTAAGACAGTTCTAAGTGACAGTTATCTCTAGACTGCAGGTTCCATCCTTGTCAGGGGCAGCAGTAAAATAGAATAATTATTAACATAGCTCAACAGCTGTACCCCAGCTATGGTTAGCGGAATGAGAACAAGATACCCCGTGGACTGTATAAAGGGTTACGTTCAAAGTACCGTGAATGCTCCCGATTACGACAAGAAGGTTCCCGAGTCAGAGAAGTTTCCCGATTCTGACGAGAAATACCTGAAGAATGCCGATGGCTACATTCTCCGAAACGTTGTACAGATAACAATGAAGATGAGGCCAATAGCCAAAATGTCGACCAGAGAAGATAGCAAGAATAAGCAGAAGCAGTAAATAGAAATAAAGCAACCAAGTTTAATCTCTCTCTCTCTCTCTCTCCTCTCTTCTCTCTCTCTCTCTCTCTCTCTCCGCCCTGTCGGTCGGGGCGTTAGAATACACCGACTGCACCTCTGCAGAGGGGTAAGACTCCCCAATGGGGCCACCTGTTGGCCGTGGGTGGCGACCCGTAATGCTTAAGAATGGGATCCAGGTGGATGAGCAGTCCATGACATGCAATACTCCACTTTGAGCCTATCTTGGGCTAGACGGCGATCGGAGAGGCCCCCTCCGATCAATCGGCTTGTCAGGTCAAGCCCTAGCAACTATATGATTGCCCCAACCCTATTGCTCTTATGACAAGCCCCAACCCTTTTTATCATATGGGTGCTAGAAGGCGGTGACTGAGGGTCAACATGTCCTGGAATGACGTTAAACTCTATCTGATGGTGAGTTTCCAGTTTTGGAGGTTTGGGGAATGTGGAGCACCCCTTCATCACGATTGCTCCTTCGTCCACTCCGAGCCGGAGTGGTAGTACCTGTTAGGGTTCCATCTATGGGTTAAATAGAAAAACATAAGTTTATAAACAAAATTTGATCATGCATTAAGAATGAATTTATTTCACAACTTTGTCGGCATTAAATGACCCACTGAGATTGATATGCCGTAAAACAAAACAAACCAACCCCCCCTCTCTCTCTCTCACTCACTCTTTCTCTCTCTTTCTCTCTCTCTCGAACTCACTCTGACCTCTCGCTCTATTGTATACCGACGATGGGGTATGTAATTTTTATTTTCAAACCAAATACACACCTCTTTTTTGTAGGTAGAGTATTCACCCCTCTGAGACACCTGATTTTCACCGACAGAGCATTTACAATTTTATTTGATATTTATCTCATGTTTATTTCCTCCTCCAGATCATGCAGTGCAGAACCTTCAGCAAAAATGGATGTTTAGGCCTTACGCTAATGGAGACAATCAAGGAATAGACGAGATTGGAATCTGTGACCCGGTTAACCTTTGTGCCCGGAATTGCCATTTTGCAAGAGCTGAAGATATTTAAATCGCTTCAGACTAACTAACGTCTGATATGAGAGATTATAACTGACTGGCTTGGACCTATGGTATATCAAAGTAATTATAATGAAACTCGACCATAGGATAACTATGTACACTTTAACTGCTGCGTATATCAACTAGTCAATAGCAAAGTTCGACGAATGTAGACAAAGTTTATCTCTGATTTTGTTATATTATTTATATATATATATATATATATATATATATATATATATATTATTATTATTATTATTACAATGGAGATTGTGTGTTTTTCTGTCTGTTAACCGAAACTATATTCCTACTCAAGTCATAATTCTCTTAGTTATTGACATCACATTCTCCATGATTTTATTTTTATCTAAACCTCAATTATTAATAAAATTGTCTTACATTATTAATACTGTTTTAACTATGTCTACATACTAACAACATGCAATTATATTTATATATACAACAAAAATAGCGGTTTACAGTGTGAACGGGAAGGCTAATTTGCATATTAATATTAAAAAATCGAATTTATAAATATGTGCTTAGTATTATTGATTCTAAATGTTTGGTTTTATTTTAATGAATATAATCAAAAATCTCTTCAATGAATCTTAAATGAAATCCATTAACAAGATAAAATTTTATTCTTTACTTCCTCTTATAACTAAATACTTAAATTAGAAAAAATAATTTTATTCTTTACTTCCTCTTATAACTAAATACTTAAATTAGAAAAAATAACAATGAAAGACGAGAGTGGTAGAAGAGTAAGTTTTAGTTGTTCCATTTTTTATTATACCCCCTCTGTTTCAAATCTTTTTATCTGTATTCTCATTTAGTTTTATTAGCCTTTCTAATTTAATATAATATTTTATTACATTAAAACTTAAATACTTGCACCCGGAGGGTGCATATATTTGCTAGTATATATATATATTATATGATAGCATAGACACTGTCAATGGCAAATCTCACTTTCTTTCCTGTGGGATCATCAGGGCTAATCACATAGGCAAGAAACTGACAATCACCAAGATTGTCTATGGAATCTTAAACATATATAATATGTATATTATATATATATATATAATATATATATATATATATATATATATATACATATATATATATATATATATATATATATAGTTAATTTTTTGTATTATTATTGGAGAAATGATTATAAAGTGTTCAATTATTTCTTTAAAGAGCTGTATTTATTTATTTATTTAAGTCACGAATATTGTATTGGTGACTTAAATATATATATATATATATATATATATATATATTATATATATATTCGGGGATTGATATTTTCTCGATTTCTTTAGCCTTACATTTGAACATATAATGCCCGCCTAAATCCATTAATTATTAACTAATTAATTTTCAAAATTAGGTATGAGTACAATTAAGCACATCTCCTCGAAAAATTGTCGGCTAAAAGCCATATCAAATAACACATTTTATTTACGTACTCGCATATATATATATATATATATATATATTATATATATATATATAAATATATATATATATATATATATAACAAGCTCTGAAGGTGATTTTATATATCAAAAATATTGTTCAATATTAGCTATGAATATGATATAAAATATTTTCATTTTGACATCTTTATGTGTTTTCATATCCTTTTATCTATACTTTATATATATATTATATATATATATATATATATATATATATATATATATATATATATATATATATATATATATAAATTCTACTGATATTAAGCATCAAGGACTGTCTATTTATAAATAATCCTCATTATATATATAATATATATAAGTATATATATATATATAATATATATATATATATATAATTGTGTGTGTGTGTGTGTGTGTGTGTGTGTGTCATACACTGCCATAAACCAATATATTTCAACTGAATAACTTAATAATAAAATTATGGCAAAATGTTACATCTTCAAATTCACCTTTAACCTTTCAGTATCAATAGATTTTCAAAGAGACATTATATCGTGGGAGTCATAATTGCATATTAATATCTAATGGTATTCGTGTTCAGTGTTCTAGAAATAATAAAATACTTGAAGAACCTGTGGATATACCACAGTATGATAATTTAGTTATTACAACTTTTTATATGTTTGCTTAGAAATTAGAAATCAATAATGCTAAGCACATATTTATTAAAATAATTTTTTTAATACCAATATGCCAATTAGCCTTCCCTTTCACGCCGCTGAAAACCGCTAGTTTGTTGTACATATCTCTTATTATAATGGAGATTGTGTGTTTTGTCTGTCTGTAACCGAAACTATGTCACTACTACTCAAGTCACAATTACCTTGGTTATTTACGTCACATTCTCCATGATCTTATTTTCATTTTAACCTCAATTATTTATAAAATTACAAAACATTATTAATAATGTTGGCCTTATCTTCATTCTAATTATATGTAATTGTATTTATATATACAACAAAACAGCGGTTTACAGTGTGAACAGGAAGGGTAATTTGCATATTGATATTAAAAATTTGACATTAATAAATATGTACTTATTATTGATTTCTAAGTTTTGGTTTTATCTAATAAATATGAGCAAAGATCTCGGGGATAAATTTGAAAAGAAATCGATTAACAAGAAGAAATAACTGTAATTTTATTCTTTACTTCCTATTTTAACTAAATAGTTAAAATAGGAAAAATTACCAATGAAAGAAGTGAGTTTCAGTTGTTCTATTTTTTGATTTTACACACCACTGTTTCAAATGTCGTTTTTATCTGCATTCTTATTTAGTTTTATTAGCCTTTCTAATTTAATATAATAGTTTATTACATTAAAACTTCAATACTTGCACCCGGAGGGTGCATATAGTTGCTAGTAAATACAATTGCATGTTATTTGCATGTAGATTTGACCAACAGTATAAATAATGTTAAACAATAATAATTGCTTTTTCAACAAAAACAAAATCATGGAGAACATGACATAAATAATAAAGGGAATTGTGATTTGAGTAGTAATATAGTTTCGTTACAGACAGAAGAACACACAATATCCATTAGAATTATATATCTGTCTGCGAAAGGGATAAAAGGCTATTTGAATGTAGATTTAATCACTCAAATCACTCAAATCTCTTTCCAAGAAATGGCTACTTCCCCTCCCATATCTGATGTCCTCACCATTCATTTTTTCTACCTACTCATTTCCCTTCTATCTATTTCCTTATTTCCCCCAAAGACGTCTCCTATAACCAATCAAATCTTTCCCTCACCACAAAACTTACCCACCTACCTACTTCCCCCTTCTATAAAACACTTGTATGATCCTAATGATTCAATAAAGGCTGAGGAAGCGGAATTTAATATTCCAGCGAAATATACTACACATTTTTGTCTGAGTTTTGTTCTTTCTTTCCTATTTTACGTCAGTTAACCTACAGTTTCGGCTAGAAATCAGAAGGTTCCTAGTTCGATACCGGTCCTCGCCAACTAAGCGTTATGAGTAGCACAGGGATCTGTGCGGTAAAGTAAGCAGCTGATGATAGGTGTGCCGCTCCACCTCAGATGCAAAAACAATCTCCTTGGTCTAGCGGTAGGGATAGACACCCTCGCTGATACCGACATTACGCCGCCCCAACGACTTTACATTACTTATGAATAATGTTAAAAAGTCTTATCAATAATTGCGTTTTCAACAAAAATAAAATCATGGAGAATGTGACGTGAATATCTAAGGGAATTGTGATTTGAGTAGTAACATAGTTTCGGTTACAGACACACACACACAATAGAACCAAACAATTAGAAATCAATAATACCAAGCACATATTTATTAAAATCAAACTTTAAAGATCAATATGTAAATTAGCCTACCTGTTAACACTGTAAACCGCTATTTTGTTGTATATAAAAATACAATTGCATGTTATTAGATAAGGCCAACAGTATTAAGAATGTAACAGAATTTTGTTAATAATTGATGTTTAGATAAAAATAAAATCAGGGAGAATGTGACGTAAATAACTAAGGGAATTGTGACTTGAGTAGTAATATAGTTTCGGTTACAGAGAGAGAGAAACACAATATCCATTATAATTAGATATCTGTCTGCGAAAGGGTTAAAGTTTATCATGATGACCCACTTTAGAGAACAATAAAAAAAAAGAGACGAAGCTAATTTTGTTTCTGGTTCCCTTTGTTTTGAGTTAAACCATTTCTGCAGGCCAGCTGACAGTTTTCATATCAACAAGACAAAAATAAAATCAAAAAGAAGAATTATCTTTAACAGGAATCGTTACATCGAGCGTCAGAAGGACGCAAGATTTTATCTGGAAATTGCCAGTCGAGAAAAAAAAAAAAAAAAAAAAAGAAACAAAACTCGTTCACAATCATGGTTTTCTTCACTCTTGCTCAAAGCTACTTTCTATATTCATTTATCTATTATTACTTTTTTTTTTTTTGGTTCATGTCGTCGTCCTTATTGTCCTGTCATGAGAACTGATGAGAACAGCCTCTTTTTCGTGTTGAACTATTGATCGAAAACGAGGCAAAGCAGGAAAAGCGACGCTGTAAGCACACAATTGATTCCAAACATTTAAATAACACTTTGCAATGCAACAAACAAAAATGTTGATATGAAGCTGTGGCTTTATTTTTTTTCCAGTTTTCTATTTCTTTTCCTTTTTTATTATTTTTTTTTTTTTTTTTTATCAACTTTGAATAAATCGGACTCAGCGGCAATTAAAATTTAGAATAACGTGACGTAAGCGACAGATAACAAAAATGTAAAAATAAATAAAAATTAAAGTAAAGTAAAAAAAAAATAAAAAAAATAAAAAAAATAAATACGAATACTCATTTTTGTTCCATTGAATTGACAAATTAAATCACTAGCAAACATTTTTCATTTGTATCATTTGGACTTTTCGGATTGTTTTCCTCATCTTTATTGTTATGTACACAACGTTTTGGCCGATGTACCCTCCGGCATATTTTAGGTATTTTTTCTCGAACTCGGGAGCGTTAATGTCGTAATCGGAAAACTTCACGGAATTTTGAACCGAACCTTTTACTTAATCCACTGGGGTTGATTGCATTTCGAATTCTTGCAATAATTGTTAACTCGGTTTGTTATATAATCTATGCATAGATTATTGTCAATCCCCTGTATTTCTGAGAGGATGGCCCTTTTCATATCACGGGCGGAACTTTCCATGGAATATTACAGAAAGCCCGCGAAATACGTGAAGTCACGTGGGACCTGGTTGGGTCTTCAGTTTCAGTTTGGACGTCAGGCAGAGAAGATGTACTGCCTTAACTGGAGCTCACTGCATACGCGCGTTATGTTAGTTACATGAAATGTTTAGTTAAGTAAATAAAAGTTTACGAAAATAACATGGTTTTGTGGTTGATGAATGTCTTGGTAACAAGACTGACCTAGAAGAAATAAATTAAGTGCGACCGACCACCAAGACGAAGTCCAGACGCTAGAAGAAACGTTAGAAGAGACGCTAGCAGAAGAACGTAAGATACCAAAGATGAACAGAAGAAAAATAGAAGTAAGGAAAGAAAGGGTATACAACAGGTTCACCGGCGATCAACCGACTACAGAAAGTTAGCAGCAAATTGCAACAAACACCACTGGCGCAGCCTGCAACCGAGCCTTGGAACCGAACCTTGGGAACCGAAACCTTGGGAACCGAAACCTTGGGAAACGAACCTAGAAAAAAAAAATGTTGGCTTGCATAACAGTCGAGCAAAATACAAAATTTTACTACACTGTAGCTATGAGTTAAAAACTCTTTCCACAAAGGAAATGTTAGCCCGACCCAGACAGATATCACTACACAGTAGTAACCAGTTACAAACTCTTTTACCGTAAAAGTAATGTTAGCCCGAAATAGAAAGTTAGAAACTCTTTCCACAAAGGAAATGTTAGCCCGACCCAGACAGATTCACTACACAGTAGTAACCAGTTACAAACTCTTTTACCGTAAAAAGTAATGTTAGCCGAAATAGAAAAGTTAGAAACTCTTTCCACAAAGGAATGTTAGCCCGATTCAGACAGATATCACTACACAGTAGTAACCAGTTACAAACTCTTTTACCGTAAAAGTAATGTTAGCCCGAAATAGACAGGTTTCATTACACAGTACTAACGAGTTAAAAACTCTTTCACTCCCCGTCCAAGCAAAAAATCTCATTTTTATGCCTACTGGAGAGGAGGGTTCTAGAAGGAGCGAGTCACTACTACCATACGGTAGCTATGCCACTACCCGCTAACCCCTATCTTCAAATTAATTAATTAAATTTTTTCTCATTCAATTAACTATGACCCTGTACAAATCTTAAGCTATGTTAAATATTCTGTGGTATGGTCGATCTTGAACCTGCAACCTACAGATGATGGTAATTGTATTAACTAAAACGCTTTGCCCTGTCGACTGGGCGTTAGAATGCACCGACTGCACCTCTGCAGAGGGGTAAGACTCCCCCAATGGGGCCACCTGTTGGCCTGTGGGTGATGACCCGTGATGCTTAAGGATAGAGCCCAGGTGGATGAGCAGTTCATGACATGCAATACTCCACTTTGGCCCAGTCTTGGGCTAGACGGGCGGTCGGAGAGGCCCCCTTCGATCAATCGGCTGATCACGTCCAGCCCTAGCACCTATATGATTTTCCCAAAACTGTTGCCCTTATGGCAAGCCCCAACCCCTTTTTCTCATATGGGTGCTAGAAGGCGGTGGCTGCGGGTCTACATGTCCTGGGAATGACGTTAAACTCTATCTGATGGTGAGGTTCCAGTTCTGGAGGTTTGGGAAATGTGGAGCACCCCTTCATCACCATTGCTCCCTGGTCCACTCTGATCCGGAGTGGTAGTACCTGTTAGGGTCCCATCTATGTGTTAAATAGAAAAATGTATTTAAAAAAAATTGTATTATCCATATAAGAATTGATTTATTTCAAAACTTTATCGGCATTAAATGACCCACTGAGATTGATATGCCGTAAAACAAACCAAACCAAACCAAACCAAACTAACTAAAACGCTATAACCATTGCGCCATGGGCACAACTGGACACATTAAACATTCATGCACATCATATTTTTCATATTCGTCAGTCCTATTCTTAGTGATTTATTCTCTTTCTGTAGTCAAGAGTTGAATTCGGGAAGGTCAATGTTCTCATAGAAAGGAAATTAAGTAATTCAGATATTTGTAATCGATAATAACTTCGTATACTTCTTAGCTTTGAGGAAATAACAGGAAAAGGTTAATGATATAAAACCATAAAACCCAACCCTAAATCGTTGTCTGTCATTCTTGGATAAAATATGCCTAGAAGAACATTTATTTTCGAAATATACATAAACACACACTCTCCCCATCTCTCTCTCTATATATACCTGTATGCATGTGATGGGTTATATAACTAATATATATATATATTATATATTATATTATATACCTCTATATATATATATATCACCCCTCTGCACGAGCCAGGATGCGACACAGAGTCAATTCTTAAGCGGAGATTTAACAGGTTGAATTCAAAGTTTTCCTTCTCCTAGACTGCGTTTACTAGCCATGGTTAAAGAGTCCAGTCTGCCCTGCTATTTACCCATAGCTGGAGGGAGAATTGGAATCATACCTTTCCAATGGTATTAGTGTTATGTGAAATAGCCAACAGCTTTGCCAGGAATTGAACTCGCATTGACGAGTCCATTTCCTACAACTCTAACATTATACCACGCACCTCCATGTATATATATATGATATAAATATATTGTTTGGGATTTAGTAATGAAGCATTCGTATTAAAATAAGTGAAACTTAGTTTTTTTAATTGTTAAGTTTCAGTTTTATTTCGGGAATGTTTAAAACCCTTCTTCGAACAGATGGCTGGCTGATCTGATCTTTGTGGCATCTATATATATATTTACCAACCCCTCTGCACGAGCAGGATGTAACACAAGTCAATTTTCTAGCGGAGCTTCAACAGGTTTGAATTAGAGTTTTTCCTTCTCCTAGATCGGTTGCCAACCAAGGTTAAAGAGCTCAGTCTGCCCCTACTATTAATCCATAGCTGGAGGGAGAGTAGGATTCATACCTTTACCAAGGGTATTAGCGCTAAGGGAATATGCAATTACCACGTCCAAGATTTGAATCGGGGCGACGAGTCCATTTTCTCTGACTTTAACTTTACGGGGGCGGTTGCACTTCAGTGACCCTACTTTCTTCTTTTTTGCCACTACTCGTTTGTTTTGTTTGTGCGGTGCTTGCTTGTTGTTTTGTGTCACCATGGTTATAGAGTTGTCATCATCTCTGTGTTGATCGTCGCTGGTGGCCTCCGCTGGCCAGTGTGGAGAAATATTTATACGAGTGAGAAATCCTAAATGTGTGTTTAATCCCTATGTATGATGGTGCGTAAGCGTGGTAACGTTGTCCCATTTTTTCCGGCACTAAAACGATATCTGTAACGTTGTCGTATATCTGGTCACCAGTACACAGAAACCAAAGCCATATACATAATGGGGCGGTGGTGCGGTGGCGATATATTCACGGTACTAAAAATGTCTTCTTGTTGATAAAAATTACAACGCGCAGAAATATGTCGTCACAACTGCTAGCCTTATTTCCAGGGTAGCTCGTCTGTGGGTTCGTATCAGAGAGAAGAAAGGCAGAGAGAAAGAGAGAGAGAGAGAGAAACTATTAAACTACCGTCATCCCATGCGGGGACCAAGGGCATGTCTTAACCACGCTGCTCCCAAATCTGAAAAAGAGAATCGGTTCGGTCAACACCGACTTCGGTTGATACTCAAATTCTGCAGTTCGGGGAGGTCACGCACCGCGTAAATGTTTTCGTGGTCATTACTTCTCTCACTTATCTTTCTCTTCCCTCTTTTTAACTATATAAGAGTTCTAGCTCACAAAAGTCGAGATAATAATCCCCATCTCTTGCTACACGTAGTTACCCAGTTAAATTTCAGTATATTTGCGGTTTGCTCATTGTGGAGGACAATTCCTGGTTAATTAGATACACGTAAATGTTTCGAAGTTGCGTACAGTGTTTGGTTGAAGTGTTGTGCCAATGCTACTTAGTTCAGATTTTTGTTTTATTGTAGATTTATGGTATGTTAAATCTGAATCTGAAGGAATGTTTGTGTTTCCCCTACATAATTCCAGTTTTTTGCATTTCGTCCGCAATAATATAGTAAATCGATGTTTGCGCATGTCGACATAAATATTTATATAATATATATATAATATATATATTATATAGTATATTACGAAGCGTGTTGGTAAATCCCTCGCGGTGAGAGAAAAAACCCGCAAATGTTTGATTGTAAAAAATATAATACCAAATTTCATATAACCGCAGAAGCAGAACAGCTGAATAAGTGAAAGTGCTCAATACCTAAGATAGAGCAAAATAATAAAGATAAATCTAATTGAGTCAGACGAAACCTACTATTAGTTAGACTTTAATGCTCTTCAGATCTGACTTATATATTATATATATATATAACTATATATAATGCTATTATATGTAGAATACAAAAAAACAGTAAATTCAACGGTCTGCTGCCATGTCCAGTTCTCACCATGTGATCTTACCAACCAAAACCCAAACCTTTAGTCCTTCGTCACCCGAACTTAGATATATATGGTTTTACAATATTTACTATACTTTCTGTTGACAATCAGCAATAAAAAAATCCAAAGAATATAAGACACATGTTTACAACAATCACGTCTCGCTCAGATGTGAGTTAGACTGAGCAACTACCTCTAGCCGGGGAGCGAAACCAAACAAGGTTCTTTAATCAGTCCATCGGCCGTAGAATGCTACCATTAACAATGGTCTATCAATATTACCTTATTCTATTGAATTAGTTAAGAAAAAATATATAAACCTTGAGTAAAGGTTATATATATATATAATATATTATATATAATATTAATACTAATATAGTATATATATGCGCGTTAAATTAGTAGGGTAAGACTGGGCCCTAGCTTGGGCTAGGTAACCATCAGAGAGAGGATTAATCCTGAATTCAACAATTCCTCCAGCTATGGGTTAAATATAGGCGCAGACTGCATCTTACCAGCCTTGGATAGGTAACCAGTCTAGGCGCAGGATAGCTCAAATATCAACAATCCTGCAGAGGTCATCGTATGATTGGGGTTTGTGGCAACCCTTTGTGTACGAATTGCCGGCCCAGCACCTAATTTGTAGGCCTTGTGCCAACTTAGAAAAAACCTTTAGAAAATGTACTACCGAATTAATTTAGCATTATGCGGTGGTCTATTCTGTAGAATCAACCGAAAACAGTCAGCTTAGGAAAGATAACAATCTTTTACGAGAGGAAAGGAGACGATAAGTCTATGTTAGAAAAACCAGCTTGAGTCTTTAAGCGAAGCTACAAATCTTGATCTGACGGCTACAGGAACTCTTGAGCTTGACCAGTGAGAATAGAAGAATCGAATTTCCTGATTACTGATCAATATTTCGATTGGTTGACAAAAATCATCATACAGAGCCTATTACTCCGTAGTTGTTTGGGTCGGAAGAAGAATGTCAAATCAGTTCAACAACAAAAACAGCTTAATACTTGAAAAAGAAGAATCGTTGTTAATTATCTCCAATGATGGGCATTCGCGCCATCATATATGTCGGTCATGTACGACTATGTATACTCATTATTGTCGGCGATTAAATCTTTTTAGTCGGCTATATATGGCGCAGAATGCCCACATTGGAGAATAAATTGTAACAACATTCGCTTCTTTTTTGCAGAGTTTTTAAAGGTTTTTCTTGTTGTAACTGACTTTTGACATTCTCCGACCCAAACAACATACGGAAGTACGAATACAGCTCTAGATGCTGATTTTCGCAAATCCGCAAAATATTGATCACACAGTATACCACGCCCTCCTACTCAATAATATCATCATCAAATGTGTCTCACTATATAACGAACATACCACCCCACACCCATGGTTAAGCTTCCCCATCATAATCACACTTTCCTCCTCAAACCTAAAATAATACCTAATAATATCATCATGAAAGGCAAAGAACGTGCGATGAGGCTCTCATAAGCCCATCCGCCAGATATAGCTGTCCCGATAGAAGGAAAATGGTGTCCATACAGAAAAAAGATGATACCAACTCCAAAAACAAGTCCCCAGGAGGGATACGATTTACGTCTGTATGCACAGCTTATCATCAAGCCAGCATCTGAACTTTATTGAAGCAAAGCCATACTTTAAATACATGTTGATAGATAGGACAGAATTCAGGTAAGAGGGTAAAGGGGAAATAGCAAGAGCATGTTAATGTATGTAGAGCTTGAAAGAAGGTAGCANGGAGATGAAAGAATAATCTTCCCGATTTCGCCCGAGGACAATATAACCTTAGGCCAACACTATGAACGTTTCTGCTCACCCACTACTAACACCAATTCGCTACACACAAACATTCAAACTTACACAAATTGACCATAAACCACCTGTCACCTCCCAGCACCTCAAACAAAGCATCCTCTACGCCTCTACTCCTGACCCCAGGCGACCGCACCGGTCCTACGGGGGCCCTAGAATTCTCCGCCCTCCGTCCTTAGCCTCACACCAAAAAATTTCGGCTGTTCCCTTAGCTCATCACCAAAAATTCAACTGACAGCCAGCGCCCGTCCTCCCAAATTCCTCACTCCTCCTTAGCCCACACAAAATCCCACTCCTCCTTTATCTCACATCACTACACACTCACCCCCTTGACTCTCCGTTTACTCACATAAATCAAATACACCCACACTATTGACCCTTCAACCACTGCCACCGCCCCTGCACTTCTAACAAACATCCTCTACCCCCCATTTCAACTGATCCTACCCACAACTCCCCGCTCCTCCCTTAGCTCACATCACTACACACTCACCCCTTGACCTCCCGACACCGCCACCACCACATGTATTTAAACGTATGCTTTGCTTCAATAAAAGTCTCAGATCGCTGAGAAGTCTGTGCATACAGACGAAACGTACCACCCTGTGACTTGTTTTTGAGTGATCATTTCTTGACCACTTTCCTTCTATCTAACACTACAGCATATATATATATAGATATTTATAGTATGTGTGTGTGTGTGGTGTTGTGTGTGTATGTGTGTGTTGTGAGTGTGTGTGTGTGTGTGTAATAAGAACGGCTTCCCCCACAGTATAAGAACAACACAACACGTTATTACGAACACCCACTTATTATTTTGAATGTTCTTTTTTGTCCCTTCTCATGAAAAGGAAGATGTGTGATTCGTTCTGTTCAAATTTATGAAGGAAGCGCTGCTTCTCTTATAAATTGCATCCTAAATTGGGTGTGGTTTCATTCGATTCAATCCTAAAATATAATTGGCATCTAAAACGCACCTCATTTCGTTTGGCATCGCTTTTATAATTCACACGTGACATTCTACAGCCAAACACGAGGACTCTCAGTTTCTCATAACCGGAGATTTTAACTTTGAGCCACCATCTGTCGATTACTGCTACGCGAATGTTTGCCACAACCGGTAGGTTTATGCTTGTTTTTGGTTTGGTTTATTGATTTTAAGGGCATATCAACTCGTCTGGAGTTATGTCATGTCTAACGGTTAGGAAGTAATACATATCGTGTATTTATATTTATACTTTTTAGTAATTGGTTTTAACAATGTGTTAGCACCATTGGGGATCGTGTTGTATGGTATTGATTAGTTTCATATCTATATTCTATAGTATACTGACCCTGAGTGGTAGTACCTGTTAGGGACCCATCTATGGGTTAAATACAAAAATGTATTTATAAAAAAAA
>CM042167.1:82392380-82474880 GCA_023376005.1 Doryteuthis pealeii
AGGACTCGAAAAATACACGAAAAGAGCAAAGAATGATTACTTATGGCAGCCAACAACAGCAGATGTAATATATGGACAAACAGAAAAACAACGAAAACTAGAAAACAAAGATGGGAAGAAAAACAATTATATGGGCGCTTCAAACGACAAATCGGAGAGGTTGCACATAAAAAGACTTGGACATGGTTAAGAAGAGGAAAATCAAGAGAGAAAATGAATACTAATAATTGCTGCACAAGTTAATGCCTTAAGAATAAATTATACCAAAGCAAAAATAGATAAGACACAACAAAACAGTAAATGTAGACTGTGCGGTGACAGAGATGAGACACTAAACCATGTATTAAGGAAATGTAGCAAACTAGCACAAAGGAAATACAAACTAGGCACGACTGAGTTGAGGAGGTGATTCACTGGGAATTATGCAAAAAATTAAATTTTGACCACACAACAAAATGGTATATGCATAAACCATAATCTGTTTTTGAGAATGAAATACATAAAATTCTATGGGACTTTGAGATAAAGACGGATCACACTATCTCTGCTAGGAGACCAGACCTAGTGTCGATTAACAACAAGAAAAGAGAACGTGTTAACAGGTGGGCGTTGCGGTTCCAAGCAGATCACAGGAGGAAGCTCAAGGGAAATGAAAAGATGGATAAATACCTGGAACGTGCAAGAGATTTGAAAAAGCTGTGGAATATGAGTGAAAGTGATACCAATTGTAGTTGGTGCACTTGGAACGGTCCCAAAAAACATAGAAAAAAACTGGAGGACCTGGAAATCAGAGGAAGAATTGAGACCATCCAGACTACTGCATTGCTTCAATCGGTTAGAATACTCAGACGAGTCCTGGAGACCTGATGAGACTTGTTGTTACTCAGCCTCCAGTGAAATACCATCAGCTAACGCTGATGTAAAAAACAAAAGGAGTGAAAATGATAATAATAAATAATAATAATAATAATAATAATAATAATAATAATAATAATATGCTGAGTATAAATTTGGAATACCATGACGTATTTTTGCAGGAAGAATTTTATGTTTTGCCAAGATATCTGACAGTTATCTGGCATGAAAGAAAAGAATAGAAAAAATATGAAGACACCACGAATAAAAAATGTGAACAGACTGAGAATTAAAGAATGAAAAGAAGATGTAAAAAGATTGAGAAATAAAAAAGAACTAAAGATAAAGTGGGAATGAAAATTATTATGAAAACACCGAAAAAGAAAGGAATTACTAATAGACTGAATAAAGAAAGAAACAAACTAAAAAAAAAAACAACAACAAAAAACAGAAAATAGATGAACATACTAAGAAAGAAATTAAGAAATACCCGTAAAACAGTTACAATAAGGGAAGAAATAACTGAAATAAGAATGACTGAAAAATAGTCCCAAGAAGAAAAAAAAAAGAAAGAAAGAAAGAAAGAGTAAAAAAGAAACAGATAAGACAGAAGAAAGAGGTATACAGAAATAATTCTTATTTCTTATAATCACCTGGGCTAAATAATAGACTATCCCATTCTAATTATAAAAAAGAAAGGGAATAAAAGGGACATGCAACAAAAAACATATATATTAAGAAAGATAGAATGGTGAAAGATAGTGATAATAGGTGAGTGCGCTGAAGGGATAACACTAATATGTTTCAATTGAAGATGATAAAAAAGATGAAAAGTAGGAGAGAGGGAGAGAGAGAGAGAAAGAAAGAGAGAGAGAGAGAGAGAGGGGGGTAGAGAGGGGGGAGTTAAATAAAAAAAATCAACCTTGATTTAACTCTCTCACTCACTCTCTCCTTCTTTTCATCAGGTTAAAAGTTAAAGTTAATAGAAACAATGACATCGTGACATGCATTTAAAAAGAGAAAGGTGTCAGGAAAATATGAGGCGCTTATCCCGACGCAGCAGGGAGGGGCCAGTAGAGAGCTTTAGTGGGGTAGCCACCAGACCAGGTAAATAAAGTGGTTGCGAAATTTAGTGGGCTTTGCAGCTAACCACTTCAAAAACGCGACCCAATGTTACTCGTACTGGGTCAATTAGTTGAGCGGGAAGAAGAATGTGGAATGCACGTTTAACCAACACACTTTCAGCTTGTACTACTGTCTACTTCAGTCCACCCGCCTCGCGGCCGGACATTTAAGGCCTTGGTATGAACCACTACGAGGGGGTGTCAGCATTGAAAGAGGGGAAATGGGATTACCCAGTCGGCGACTACCTCATCAACTCGCTACCAAGTTATAAAGAGAGGGGGGGTGAGAAAATAATTCTCACAAAAGAGAAAGACTAGAAGAAGTAAGTGAGAAAGAAAGAACGGAAGACAGAAAGAAAAAGAAAAGAAAAGAAAGAAGATAAAATCAGAGAAATGCGTGAGTGGGTGAATGATTCAAAAGTTTAAATTAAAAAAGAGAAATTCAATCCAAACAATAAAAAAAAAGAAAGAAAGAAAGAAAGAAAGAAAGGATAATGCAATAACAATTGTTTGTTTCCAAATGTAATCATACAATAGCCAGCACCATTATCAATGATTTAGTATGGTGACAAATTAAAAATAAAATATAATTACAATAAAAAAAAAAAACTTAATTTCTCTTCAAGTTAGTTAAGTTAATTCATTTGCTACAAGTGTTTGAATTTTAAGCTTTCTAATTCAATACGGATGAAAATAAAAATAAAATGAAATAAAATAAAATAAAATGAAATAATAGTGAAAATATATTGATTTCCGATTGCAAAAATAAAAAAATTCTCCCTATTTTGACTTCACAAAATTAGAGAATAAGAGAGAATATCAATGTCCAAACGATAGCAAACGTATAAACAAATCATTTCCTACAAGTAATTTAAAACCTCAAAATATTTCATTCGTGTTAACATTTTTAGGTGTTCATCAAGGCTTATTGTTGATCTGTGACTGCGCATGCGTAAATCTTACCACATGCGATGTTGATGGGTATTTGCTCTCTGCCCCGCTGGCAATGAAAACGACTCCCCGGGGTTCCCGGTCGAAATACAGCACTAATACTGATGCCGTTCGAATTGATTAAAGATATTTTAAAGAGAAATACTCCCTAAGGGTCCATGAAACCCTATATTTTCAGCAGAACATCGTTGCTATTAAAACAAATTAAAACAGCAGAACAGAAATAATTTTCATATTTTCTTTTGAATATTTAAAAAAAATTATTTTTAATTGGGCTTTACATAAAATATTAATTAATGTAATGATTACGATGTGTGTTCAAAATGTATCGAGAGAAAAGCTCCAAATATCAAGAAGGAACTGAAAATTGATTGTATTAGTGAAATGGGGTGTTTACTGAGAGCCTGTATCCCGTTAAATGAAAGCATTGTTCTCACCAGACGATGGAGCAAAAGGTGTATATTGATCGTTTAATTAAAGGATTTAAACCAGATAATTCGAGAAAGAAGCGGTGTTTACTGAAACCCTGTATCCCGTTAGAAGATTGTCCCCAATGTTTTGTGCTTTGGCTTTTCTTCATCGTAATAAAACAAATACTAGCAGAACCAGTGGATATACCACAGTAGGATAATTCAATTATTACAGCGTTCGACATGTTTATTAAAGAGCTATTGTCAAATAGTTCAATATGAAAAAAGTATGATAATCTTGATTTACCTCTTTCTCGCACATTTTTTCATTTGATTTTTAACCAAATCAGATACTATTATTTTGTCTGTTAATTAGTTGTCCTACAGAGATTGTCTGCAATGGACGCTACTCCAATGAGGCGTACGAAAGTTGTAACACTGCACGAACACACTGACAAGCCTTAAAGAGAGATCACTGTTATTTTGATAATAACGGAACTATTCGTTTTGTTTCCATGTAATGGGCATAGCCGACCCCCCTATGTTAGCGACAAAAATTGCATGTGCCGTGCATGAAAGCCTCTAACGGCAAGAGATGTAATTTACACAAGTTATTGGCATTTCAGTATCGGAAGAAAAAAATATACTTTTTGTGGCCCTGAAGTTACAGCGCCTCTTGCGACTGAAGTCCTATGTTTGAAAAACATTCTCGAGCACAGATGTCGCATGTGAAGGCTGTCCCTGAAGATGTTGGTGTTCCGGTGCTTTGTTGCTGCTGCTCTCTTCTGGACCTCTTGGCTTCATGGCGTTGTGTCAGGGGCTTCACACATGAACAGACCTCTAATTTACATAATGGCGAGGTGAACTGTAATGAAAGCAGGCAGTTGTTCACACTGAGGCAGAACGAACCAGCCGGTCGGAGAAGTGACATTGTTGACGATGGAGCAAAAGATGTATATTGATTGTTTATTAAAGGATTTAAACAAGCGAGTCCGATAATTCGAGAAAGAAGAGGTGTTTACTGAGAGCCTGTATCCCGTTAGAAGATTGTCCCCAATATTTTGTGCTTTGGCTTTTCTTCATAGTAATAAAACAAATACTAGCAGAACCAGTGGATATACCACAGTAGGATAATTCAATTATTACAGCGTTCGACATGTTTATTAAGAGATATTGTTAAATAGTTCAATATGAAAGTATGATAATCTTGATGTACCTCTCTCTGGCTTATTTTTTTATTTGATTTTTAAAACAACCATACACTATTAATTTGTCTGTCAATGAGTTGTCCTACGGAGATTGTCTGCAATGGACGTTACTCCAATGAGGCGTACGAATATTGTAACACTGCACGAACACACTGACAAGCCTTAAAGAGAGATCACTGTTATCTTCTCTATTAATAATGGAGATTCGCTTCCGGTTTTTGTCTGTAACAAAAATTACGTCACAGAATAAACACACTCAAAATTTGAACATGCAACATTAGACAGTCCTCATTGTTTTTTAAAACAAGTTTTGATAAATACATGACTGGTATTATATGTCTATATATAGTTGGTTTTATTTTAATACATATTTAAAGTTTTCATTTCAAATTGTTTTATTTTTTAATCCTTTAATGAATTTGATGATTTTAATTACTTAGGGTACAAACTCGCTGACATTGAATTTTTTACTCCCTCCCATCAGGCAATATGTTTCAAAAAATCTATTTTTACATCGCCCGGAGGGTATTTTTTATTTTGTTCTAGTTTTATTAAGAACGGAAATATTCGTTTTGTTTCAATTAATCTGTCCATGGATGTAGTTTGTAAAAGTTACGCTTACATTCAATCTTGATTACGTAGTCAAGGTAAATAGTGTACCCCGTCTGCTAGTGCTGTAGAATAAACCGACTGCACCTCTGCTGTGGGGGGACCCAAAATAGTCCTCGTGTTGGCCATGGGTGGCGATTCGTAATTCATGGGAACGATCATAGTGTCTGAAAAGACTGTAACCCAGGTTCTAAGTGATCCCCTGAAATATTTTCGGCTCTTCCTTTGAATAAACCAGGTAGTAACGTGTATATATATTTTATACTATATATATTTCCTAGTTCAATATTTTCTGACACGAATCTTTCATGTGTCAGATTTTTATATACCACCCCGTAGAAGTACATTGAGATAGATATTAACAGAAGGAGATAGATAGATTGATAGATAATAACAATGAACTGAGATAAAAATAAACTTTGATATTAATAGTGAGATAGATAGATAGATAGATAATAGATGTGAGATAGATGGAGAGATAGATAAGAATAAACTGAGATACATGTAAACTGTGATAGATAGATAGATAGATAGATAGATAGAATAAACTGATATAAAAAGTAAACTTATATATTAATAGAGATAGATAGATATACAGATAAAATAAACAGATATTCATCAATAGATATATAGATAATAACAATGAAATGAGATAAAAATAAACTTAGATATTGACAGATAGATGAGTAATAGGAAGAAACTGAGAGAAAAGTAAACAGAGATATTGATAGAGTAGATAGATAGATAGATAGATAGATAGATAGATAGATGTGATATGGAGAGATTGATATATAACAATGAACTGAGATAAAAATAAACTTAGATATTAATAGAATGAGATAGATAAATAATAGATGTTGGGTAGATGGAGAGATGGATAAGAATAAATAGATAGACATAAATAGAGTGAGGTAGATAGATAGATAGATAGAAGGAATGAACTGAGGTAAAAGTAAACTTATATATTAATAGAGATAGATAGATAGATAGATAGATAGATAGATAGATAGATAGAAGGAATGAACTGAGGTAAAAGTAAACTTAGATATTAACAGTGAGATAGATAGATAGATAGATAGATAGATAGATAGAAATGGACTGGGATAAAAGTTAACTTAGATATTAACAGAGTGAGATAGATAGATGTGAGATATATAGATAGACAGAAGGAAAGACCTGCGATAAAAGTAAATTTAGATACTAATTGAGATAGATAGATAGATAGATAGATAGGAATGGACTGGGATAGAAGTCAACTTAGATATCATTAGAGTCGGATATATAGATGTTAGATAGATGTGAGATATATAGATATATTTATAAAATGGATAAAAGTAACCTACTCGAGTTTCATCGCCTGAATCGTCAGGGTTATATCCGCTGAATTAATCGAGTTTTTTTGCCGACGATTCAGGCGATGAAACTCGAGTAGGTTACTTTTATCCATTTTATAAATAAATTTTGCTCTACATTGTATTGAGCACTTTGTATTTGTTTTTTCTCGGTCTTAACCCCTGGATACTGTGCGCTTCCAACGATCGTACTCGTACCCACCGGCAAGCCACAACTCATACATTAACGGATATATATATATATATATATATATATATATATATATATATATAGATAGATAGACAGAAGGAAGGAACTGAGATAAAAGTAAATTTAGATATTAATTGAGATAGATAGATAGATAGATACGAATGGACTGGAATAGAAGTCAACTTAGATATTAACAGAGTGAGATAGATAGATAGATAGATAGATAGATGTGAGATATATAGATATATAGATAACATTCCACTGTTAATGATTTGAATACATAGACACTACAGGTTTTCTTTTTGTTATTGTTGTTGTTGTTGTTGTTGTGAGCTTTCACACCTTTGGATGAAGAGAGAGGAAAAGAAGTTGAACAAGTGATGCTTCCTGGTTCCAAATTGCCAGATCTGTCGCTGAAGCGCGTCACACTTCTCGGCACTCGAGAGACATTGACATACGGATGTCATGGAGAGGCTTCAACTCGACAACCCCCCTCTCCAAACACGAATCTCTTTTCTTCTCCCTTCACCCCCTACCTACCCCCACCCCCACACACGGAATGCTTACCTGTTGCTTCGGCTTAGCGTTTAATGGACGCATTCACATCAGCAGGGTGTGTATTTAATTAGCCACGTGACTGAGGACGCACAGCATCAACCTCATTCTATCGCGTTATCTTCGCTGAATATCAGAGACGCTTTCTCTTGAAGGACGTCGTGCATAAACCACGCTTTTGAATTTGTCTGAATACACTGCTGGCCTGAACAAATATATTTGTTTTCACCAGGATCTTTTATTGTAACGAATATTGGTTATTTCTTGATTGGTTTGATTTTGTTTACGGCATATCAACCTCAGTGGGTCATTTAATGCCGATAAAGTTTGGAAATAAATCAATTCTTAACGGATAATACAATTTTGTTTATAAAATTATGTTTTTCTATTTAACCCATAGATGGGACCCTAACAGGTACTACCACCCCGAGTCAGAGTGGACCAGGGAGCAATGGTGATGAAGGGGTGCTCCACATTCGCCACACCTCCAGATAGAGTTTAACGTCATTCCTAGGACATACAGACCCGCAGCCACCGCCTTCTAGCACCCATATGATAAAAAAAGGGGTTGGGGCTTGCCACAAGGGCAATAGCGTTGGGGAAATCATATAGGTGCTAGGGCTTGACGTGACCAGCTGATTGATCGAAGGGGGCCTCTCCGACCGCCCGTCTAGCCCAAGATAGGGCAAAAGTGGAGTATTGCAAATCATGAACTGCTCATCCACCTGGGCTCTATCCTTAACCATCACGTGTCGCCACCCACGGCCATTGGGGGAGTCTTACCCCTCTGCAGAGGTGCAGTCGGTGCATTCTAACGCCCCAGCCGACAGGGCAGGTTATTTCTTGAATAGTCTGTATCTTCCCAACAATTGCGCCACGGGCAGGATGTGGCACAAGGGCAATTTCCAAGCAGAGTAAATCTGGTTTGAATTCAGAGTTTTCCCTCTGTCTATTGTTGTTGCTGGCTTCTTTCCCCCCACTAAGGACAATGGCGTAGTGTCCAAAAAATAAGTAAATAAAAATAATTATCTGCGTTATTCGGACTATTGTCCTCATCTTCATTGTTATTTGTACAATGGTTCAGCCGATATGCCCTTCGGCCTTCTTCAGGTATTTCTTGTCGGACTCGGGAACCTTCAATCCTGATCAAGGGCAACAGTAACATAGAATAACACAAATTAACACCTGTATCCCGGCTATGGCTAGCGGAATGAGAACAGGATAACCCCGTGGACTGAATAAAGGTTTAGGTTCAAAGTTCCCTGATGGCTCCCGATTACGACAAGAAAGTTCCCGAGTTCGAAAAGAAGGTTCCCGAGTCCGAAAAGAAGGTTACCGAGTCCGACAAGAAATACCTGAAGAAGGCCAGAGGGCATATCGGCCGAAACGTTGTACAGATAATAATGAAGATGAGAACAATAGTCCGAATAACGCAGATAATTCTAATCATCAAGCCTCATCTCAAAAATTCAGAGAAATAAATAAAAAAAATTATCTGCATCTGTGCAAGTGGCTGTGCTGGCATATATCTTGGTGCACTGACTGCACGCAAACTGTGATGCTTTCTGGGGCTGCTGTTTTCTTTCCCTCTTTCTGGCTCTCTTTGCTGTCGAAGCTACTCTTCTCGCCGCCTCACTCCTCTTTGTGCCTTGCTTAACATTAGAGCACAAGGCCGCTCGATTTTCTGCATCTACGTCCCACGTGTTTGTGTCATATGGCATATCCTTATGTCACTCCCGCAGACTTCTTTAAAGCGTAGGCGTGGTCGACCTACCCATCGGAACCCTTTTATTACACAAGGCCCAAATACCCACGTTTGGTCTCTTTGTATAATGGCATATCAATCTGTGTGTGTTATTTGATGCCAAAGGCATCCATGTAGGAGAACAGTAGTGTTAATGTTTAACCCATAACTGGAGGAAGTATTAGTTCGAAAGTGAATGCAATGGCGTGACTAGAGTTTAAATTCACTTTCTATGATGTCGCAGTTCAGCTCGTTATTCATATCACTGGTTTGAATTCGGAATTTTCGATTTCAATGACTGGTTGTGTACACAAAGCCAAGGGATAAAATCTGTCCAACTATTTATCAACACCTTTGATGTTTCTTCCTTTTTCCTAAGAGCATCAATGTGTATACTCATTAGATTTCTGTACGTTTTCACCAATATATATACATACATATAAAGTAAACATAGGCACATATACATAGACACACACATACACACACCCAAAAAGTATAATTTTAAGTAGAAAAACACAGAAATTCTCAAGAACAAAAAAAAATTTCAAACACTCACACCTAACATATCAAATGAACATCTGATAAACTATATCTATTAAAAGAGTAATAAAAGCTCAGTTAATGAATTTATTACCAAGCCGTGACCTGAGTGCGACTTACGCGCAAAGATTGTGGAACGTTAGATCATTTTTTCTCAATTTTTGCGCGCAAGTCGCACGCAAGTCACGCGCAAATCGCACACAAGGATTGAAAAAAAATAACGTCGCGTTCAACCGTTATTACACAGCCATTATAAGAGAAAAGTTGCAAATCAAATATCGGACATATTCTGCCAAAATAATAACTCAATGCCTGAAGAAGGCAACAGATCAGAAACACGTGTCGCATATGTAAGATAAAAAGAATTTTAAACATTTTCTGAGAACATAATACATTTTGCAGACCTTCTTTTATATAAAATATTAAATTTTCTCCCGTTGGAACCAGAACAACATTTTATATATATATATATATATATATATATATATATATATATGAATAAATGTAAACTAATCCAAATGACTGGTTGTAAGGGATGATTCTATTTGGGATCTTCAAAATCTTACCGTATAACCATACTGTATGCTCTTGTAGGTGCAAACATATATTCATACAAGGATTTTTATAAATCCCTAAAGAGAGCTCAATGTATGATAACCTATAAATTAGATTATATACAGAGCGATCTTTAGCTTTCAAATAAAGAAAAACTTAACAAACCGTCATCCCGTAATAATATATGGCGACCCGTGATGCTTAAGGATGGAACCCAGGTGGATGAGCTGTTCATGACTTGCTATACTCCACTTTGGCCCTATCTTGGGCTAGACGATCAATCGGCTGGTCATGTCAAGCTCTATCACCTATATGATTTTCCCAACCCTATTGCCTTTTTATCATATGGGTGCTAGAAGGCGATGACTGAGAGTCTACATGTCCTGGGAATGACGTTAAAGTCTATCTGATGGTGAGGTCCCAGTTTTTTAGGTTTTGCGGAGCACCCCTTCATCACCATTGCTCCTTGATTCACTCTGATCCGGAGTGGTAGTATCTGTTAGGGTCCCATCGATGGGTTAAATAGAAAAAATTATTAATAAAAAAAATTGTATTACCCTTTAAGAATTGATTTATTTCAAAACTTTATCGGCATTAAATGACCCACCGGGGTTGATATGCCGTAAAACAAAACAAACCAAACAAGATCGCATATATATGGATGGTTCAGCGAGAATCGACTTCTCTTTTCAGTAGTAAAGGATTTGCTAGACTAGCTTGCTAACCATTACATCGCAATCGTGACGTTCTTCTTACCCAACCCGTCCGCCAGCGATAAGATGTGACACAAAGTCGCAAGTATCGACTATCCACTGAGCATCGAACTCACTTTTCAGTAGTAATTGATCTGTATAGTTTGATAACCATTGCACCTCGATGTGATGCCCTTCTTACCCAATCCGTTGGCCTCGGGTAAGATATGACAAGGTTTCAAGTATGGACAAGCTAGTGAGAATCGAACTCGATTTTCAATAGAAATGGATCTGCGAGATTAATTTGTTAACCATTTCACCACCATGTAACGCTGTTTTTCCCCAACCCGTTCGCCAAGCAGAGGATGTGACACAAGGTCTTACGTATGTGTATCCATTAAGAATTAATTTATTTCCAAACTTTATCGGCATTAAATGGCCACTGAGGTTGATATGCCGTAAAACCAAACCAAACCAATCAAATCATGATATCTTGTATAGTTAAGTTATCTAAGCAGTTTTATTTGTTGTCTCTTCTCTATCCTAATTTGCTATTCTTTACATCTGGGCTTCTTTCTGTTCTTTACGATCTTCCATCTTGGGATTTCTTTTTGCAATTTCTTGTCTGTGTTCTTTGTTGCTTTTAATAACGAACACAAGATGATGTTTTTCTCAGAAGTCTTTATTCATGTAAAGTTGGAGGAGAGTCTGTATTCTTCAACAATCCTCATTTAAAATTAAAAGAAACGGAACTGGTATCATTTTATATCTGCACAATTCAGAGAGAGAGAGAGAGAGAGAGAGAGAGAGAGAAAGAGAAAGAGAGAGAGTGTGTGGGTGGAGAGAGAGAGTGTGTCTGTATGAGAGAGAGGGGGTGAGAGAACATGTTAAGTATGGGGGATCTAGTGAGAATTAAAATCGGTTTTCAGTAGTAAGGGATCTGCGAGACTAGCTTGCTAACCGTTACTCCCCGATGTGACGTCCGTCATGTTTTTTTTTCATGTATCTGTCTTCATACGTCATTTTCTCAAGGTGGAAGCGAAAGGATTCACAAAATACATTCGCCAAGGGCAGGATGCGACACAAAGTAAATTTTTCAGCGGAGTACTGCTGATCATGACTTTGTAGTATTCCTTCTCCTAGATTGGTTGCCGTAACTAGGCTCTCCGACTATTAACCTGCACTTAGAGGAAGAGATGTGTAAGAGAGGAGACCTACCTCACCCGTGCAACACGGTGTGACAGAGAGAGTGGCGAGCGTGAAGACTTGCCATATTCTCGAAGGAAGCGGGCTAGGCTTTGCCTGGTGTGTAGGACTGACCTAGAGTCGAACCCGCTTCCTTCAGAATGTGAGAGCTGTGGACGATCAGTGAAATAAGAAATAGCATAGTGGCCGGGATGTAGGTGGTCGCGCCGTGCTGACGAGTGTTGCACGTGCTGTACGGACAATTATGAGTGAGGAGCCCGGATGTGGTGAAATTGAGGTGTATTTAAAGGACTTATTCTCACAGACCAGGGAGAACGACTACAGTAGTATTTTGTTGTCGAGACGAGCGGGACAAAGAAATAATTTTGGATATTGGATTTTGGAGCGTGATACCGTTGGGAGTATTTAGACTGTCGATTGGAACCTTGCGTCAGACTTGACTGAGACCCCCTCACACATACTGATTAGAAGATGGTTTCCTGCTTTTGTCGCATGTACTTATCTTCTATAAAGGCGTTGGGTTAAGACAGTTCTAAGTGACAGTTATCTCTAGGCTGCAGGTTCAATCCTGGCAAGGGTGACAGTAACAGAATAATAATAATTAACACAGCTTAACACCTGTACCTCAGCTATGGTTAGCGGATTGAGAACAGGATACCCCCGTGGATTGAATAAAGGGTTGGGTTCAAAGTTCCGTGATTGCTCCCGATTACGACAAGAAGGCTTCAGTGTTCGAAAAGAAGGTCCCTGAGATTGAAAAGAAGGTTCCCATGTTCGAAAAAAAAGGTTGCTATGTTCGAAAATGGTCCAGAGTCCGATAAGACATACATGAAGAGGGTCGGAGGGTACATCTGCCGAAACGTTGTACTCATAACAACAAAGATGAGGACAACAGTCGGAAAAATCCAAATCATACTAATTATCAAGCCTCATCTAAAAAATCCAGAGAAATATTTATAGTGCGTTTGTCGTGTCCAATTCCCTATACGATAACCGTTACTCCACACCACACACACATCCAGTGTTTGGCTGTCTTTAATTTATTGGCACTTCAGTATATTTTTGGTATTTTTTTCTTATGAAATGAAAATAAAGAAAGAGAAAGCAAATACGCTATGATTATCCTAATACTCGTAGCAATAGAAGTTCTCTTAAATGGGAAAAAGACAGACTACTAAGAAGATTTACTTGGAAAAACTCTTAAGATAAAAAAAGATAATGAATATAATTCACTATTATGAAGAATCTTAAATCTGTTTTTGCATCTAAACAGCGTAAACCTCTCTTGTCCGGTTCCGTTCAAAGCTTCTTGTGGTCGGTAAAAAAAAGAAAAAGAAATAAAAATAAAAAAACGTTTTTATTATGTAAACAAGAAATCGATATGCAGTGGACACCGTTTCCCTTTTGGTGTCGACTTGAAACAATATGGAAAAACACTGAGGAATTCATACAGACTCGTCAAAAAATAAGAAAAAGAAAAAATGTTTGTTAATAGCGTCTGATTAATAGCAGACAAGATACCGATTCGGTTTTATGTTAATAAATCAGTTGATTAACGATAATCTGAGGGTAATCTGTACGGATTAAAACTTAAGGAAAGAGACGGGAATATAATGCCTTGTAACGCTAATGGATACACAATGGATTTTGCAATTTAGGGGGAAAACAAAAACAAAATCAATCAACTGCAACGTTCCTGGTTCAATACAGGGATCTGTGCGTTAACCTGTTTGTAGGTGTGTCGCTCCACCTGAGATGCTAAAAATATCCTTGGTCTAGCACTAGTGAAAAGGGGATAGACTCCCTCGCTGTCTGGCTAATAACGACTTTAGGCCACTCCGACTTTTAAAAAAATTTTACATCTAAAATATTAATCTAAATAATGTAACCCTAAACAAATTAGTGTTTTGAAACATAATTTTTCTAAATTCTTTTTTGTATATATGACAAATATTGACCTTCTGCTACATCGAATATTTTAGGAACACCAACAGATGTGAGAGAAAGGTCGAAGAGAAGACTGAGAGAGGAGGTAAGAAGAAAATAATTTAGAAAATTCTTTATCAAATCAATATAAACCGATATGCAATGGACATGATTTCCAATTGATCACAAAATATGATACAAATTGACCTTGTGTCACAACCTACTCGTGCGGGGGAGTTGGTAAATATATATGTATATCTTGGGAATAAAACCTTAAAAATGCATATATACATTTATACATACACTAGCAAAAGTATTCGTTCTATGTCGGCACTAAAAGGATTTTAGGAACATCATGGTATGTGAGAGAAAGTGGGGATATTATTATTATTTTCACTCCTTTTCAGTTTTCCACATTAGATTTAGCTGATGGCATTTCACTGGAGGCAAAGTGACAGCAAGTTTACTCAGGTCTCCAGGACTCTTCTGAGTAGTCTAACCGATTGCAGCAGTGCAGTAGTCTGGATGATCTTGATTCTTCCTTTGATTTCCAGATCCTCCTACTCCACTTTGACCCTTACTTAGGCTAGACGGCGGTCGGAGAGGCCCCCTCCGATCAATCGGCTGGCCATGTCAAGCCCTAGTACGAATGTGATTGTCCCAACCCTATTGCCCTTATGGCAAGCCCCAACCCCTTTTTATCATATGGGTGCTAGAAGGCGGTGGCTGAGGGTCTACATGTCCTGGGGGTGACGTTAAACTCTGTCTGATGGTGGGGTTCCAGTTTTGGAGGTCTGGGGAATGTGGAGCACCCCTTCATTACTATTGCTTCCTGCTCCACTCTGAGTGGTATTACCTGTTAGTGTCCTATCTATGGGTTAAATAGGACAATGTATTTATTTAAAAAATTGAGTATCCATTAAGAATGACTTTATTTCAAAACTTTATTGGCATTAAATGAGCCACTGAGGTTGATATGCCGTAAAACAAAACAAACCGAAACAAATCCTCCAGTCTTTTTTCCAAGTTTATTGGGACAGTTGTGAGTGCACCAACTGCTATTGGTATCACTTTCACTCATATTCCACAACTTTTTCAAATCTCTGGCAAGGTCCAGGTATTTATCCATCTTTTCATTTTATTATTATTATCATTATTATTATCATCTTTGCTTCTTAAATCTTTATATCAACTACCGGCGCACTGAGAGGTAATATTCTTCACAAAATATGTATTCTTCTAAAAATTTATTACCTTTAAGACCTTCCATATAAAATTCATAACTACTCTAGAAACATCTAAAATCTTTTGGGTATCGTGCACCTTGCACTAATGACTAGGGGAATAATCTTGATGAGGAGCCTTCACATTCGCGATAGCATTCGGCATAGATCGCAATTTTCTCACCGTCTTTCATTGACACCTTACAATCTTTTGGGAGAGCATCATCCACGATGATACCCTCTCATGTGCCCTAAACTTTGATAAGATCAGTTCAGTCTGTACTATTAAGTCCCACGGGTCTTTCACGTTCTCACTTTCTGGCACTGCTTCCGGTTCGTGGTGGTATCACTTGTCTTTAACTGTAATAGCATATGCCTTGTACAGATTCCAGTGAATATTCATGCACACCTTGTTAAGGTGGCGTTTGTATTGTTTTTCGTGCAGGCTCTTCACACGTACTGAAAATAAGTGCGACATTTTTCACTTTTTTATGCCACATTAGCGACATCTGTTACTCTTTATAAAGACTGATTGAAACCAGAATTATGGGGGTATCATCCATAGTTCGTTAACCGTTACATCGAATGAGGCACCCAGGATTCTCAACAGAGTTAGTTGTTAAATAAACCCTGGGTCGTTTCTACAAGATTCTCACTCTCCCTTTTAAGTTTTTTTTTTTTTTGTAAAATACCTTATTAGATAATTGATATTGTATAACTGTGTCTGTTACCGAAACTATGTGACCACTGACATCATGCTTTCCTTAGTAAATTAAGTTATATCTTATTATAATGGAGATTGTGTGTTTTTCTGTCTGTAACCGAAACTATATTACTACTCAAGTCACAATTCCCTTAGTTATTTACGTCACATTCTCCATGATTCTATTTCTATTTGAACCTCAATTAATAATAAAACTGTTTGACATTATTAATACTGTTGGCCTTACCTAAATACTAATAACTTGCAATTGTATTTATATATACAACAAAATACCAGTTTTCAGTGTAAACGTAAAGCTAATTTGCATATTGATATTAAAAAAACTGATTTTAATAAAAATGTGCTTGGTATTATTGATTTCTAATTGTTTGGTTTTATCTTAATGAATATGAGTAAAAATCTCTTCAATAAATCCTAAAAAAAATTCATTAACAAGAAGAAATAATTGTAATTTTATTCTTTACTTCCTCTTTTAACTAAATAGTTAAATTAGGAAAATTTAGCATTGAAAAACGGAAGTGATAAAAGAGTAAGTTTCAGTTGTTCTATTTTCCGATTATACCCCCTCCGTTTCAAATCTTTTTATCTGAATTCTTAATTAGTTTCATTAGCCTTTCTGATTTAATCTAATATTTTATTACATTAAAACTTAAATACTTGCACCCGGAGGGTGCATATATTTGCTAGTTCTAAGGTAATATATATATATGATTTCTAATACTATTATGCTATTCTTAAACGTATTAAAAGCAATCCTTTATAAATAATTTTATATAGAAAATCACAAAATAATATTAAAATAAGTTTTTACTAGCAAAATAAAAAACGCCATCTGGGTGACGTAAAATAAATATTGCCTGAGGGGATGGAGTTGAAAATTTAATATCAGAGAGTTTGTATCATAAGTAAAGTAAAATCATCAAATTTATTAAAGGAATAAAAAATAAAATAAATGTATTAAAGGAGTAAAAAATAAAATAAATTTGAACTGGAAACTTAGTTCTGATAACTTTAAATATAAATAAAAATAAAACAAACTATATATAGATAGATAATACCAGGTATGTATTTATTAAAACTTGTTTAAAAAAACAATGAGGACTGTCTAACATTGCATGCTCAAATTTTGATTTTATGTTATGACGATTTTAGGTAGTGACGTAATCAGTAACGTAGTTTTTGTTACAGACAAAAACCGGAAGCGAATCTCCATTATTAATTGATAGATATTCGCTCATATTTAGTTTCGCTAGTCTATCTAATTTAATATAATATCTTATTACATTAAAACGTAAATACGTGAGCGCGCATGCTTCTTGCTAGTTATCTATTATTATTATTATTATTATTAAGTTATCGTGAGTTTTTCCCACCAGTGTAAGCTGATGGTATTTCAATGACGTTTGAGTGACAACAAGTTTTCACAGGTCTCCAAGACTCTTGAGTATTCTAGCCGATCTCAACAATGCTGTTGTCTGGATGGTCTCAGTTCTTTCACTGATTTCCTTTTCTTCTAGTCTATTTTCTAAATGTTTCTGGACAGTTCCACAGCGCCAATTACAATTGATATCACTTTCACCCTCATATTCATCAGTTCTCTGGCAAGGTCTAAGTATTTTTTTATCTTTTCATTTTCTTTCAACTTCTCCCTGACAGGACTTCAAAATCTATCAGTTGACAAGTTCTCTTTTTCTTGTTAATCAAAAATATGTCTGGTCTTCTGGGGGGCATAAAGTGATCCGTCTTTATCTCAAAGTCCCAGGAAATTTTATGTGTTTCAATCTCAATAACAGATTCTGGTTTATGTATATACCATTTTGTTGTATGGTCAAAATTGAGTTTCTTAAACAATTCGCAAAGGACCAGCCTTCCAACCCAGTCGTGCCTCGGTTTGTACCTCATTGTGCTAGTTTGCTGCATTCGCTTAATATATGTTTATTGTTTCATATGTGTCTCCAGATACCATACATTGCTATTTTGTTTGTCTTATATATTTTTGCTTTGATATTTGTTCTTATGTCATTGACTTAACGGAGAAGACAAAACAGCGAGCGAGTCACAATTTTGATTGACGATGATAATAATTAATTACTATATATATGTTATATAATTTCATAAGCAGATTATGATTTATGTATGTAAAGTTTTTAAATGCCATCCTTGGCCAGTTGAAAATGGCTTAAAGAAAGTCCTGTGTTATGGAATCCTTTTCTAAGTGTATAAGTCCTATCCTGGTAATTGGTAAAGGTCCAGTGCTTCAATCCTATGTCCGTAGTCAAAGAATGTCCAAAGTAATTGTGTCCAGTAGGGTCGGTTTAAGTATTGTATCAACCTCAGAGTACTGCCAGTGATTGGCCAAGAGATAGGTTACATGATTCTGGCCGAGTCTATAAGTATGGGCGAGGATCCAGCACACGCTTTATATATAAAAAAAAAGTCAACGATGTACGTACCTGTAGCTAGAATATTTGAATCGGGGTCCGTTAGATTTAAAATCGGAGTAAGGGAAATTTCCATATCCGTTAGGTTCATGATTGGAATAATGATACGATTAAGGATGAGATAGTTTTAGCTTCAGATGCGAGCAAAACCCTCGAGGTGTGTGAACGTCGTTTTCAGCCCTCGTGATCGCTCGCATACTGCGGTGGAATCAACGTGGGCTGGGTTGGAAATAAAGCTTTATCAGAATACAATTAAGTCTTGTTTTTTTTAGTTATTATTAAAACAAGCAATGATCATCCCAACAAGAAAGAAGAAGAAAACGTTAATAAAAAGCCCTGAAGATAACTCAGCCTGAGGAAGATGTCGGCCGAGAGAAGCAGTGAGACAACTAGGAGAAGTTAACAAATAAGAGCTATCATCCAATCGATACTTTATATGTCTGTCTATCTATCTCTATTATATACCTGAAATATTGAGTGGGCATACAATATATAATATATATATATATATATATATATATATATATATATGTGTGTGTGTGTGTGGTGTGTGTGTGTGTGTGTGTGAGTCATCTACAGACACGTGTTTCGACTTATCAAGTCTCTTCAGTGTGGCTAGACATTTGTAAGCTACCTACAGCCGGCATTGAAATCCAATCGGTTCAGCATCAGTCAGACCCTTAACCGCTAGGCTATAGTTGCCCACAGAAGGCGAAGGGGACTTTTTAATACACACATCTCTATGTATGTAAAGGCCGCCTTAGTGGTCCATCCATTATATAGAAGAGCGTTGCATTTAAGCTTTATATATATATATATATATATATATATATATATAAATATACCAAGCGTGTTGGTAAATCCTTGCGGTGAGATGAAACCCAGCAAATAGTTTGATTGTAAAAATATACAATCAAACATCAACCGGGGAGAAAAAAAATTTGAAATAAAGAAAAGACCAAGATAGTCGTACCAACAAAAAATAATCTATTGGTACAGTATTTGGCCAAAGAAAAAACAATTTATATGTATATATATGTATATAAGATATATATATATATTCATATAACCGCTAGGAGAATAGCTAATAAGAAAAAGTGTTCAATACCTAAGTAGAGCAAATAATAAAGATAAATCTAATGAGTCAGACGAACCTACTATTAGTTTCGCTTAATGCTCTTCAGTGCTAAGTCAGATCTTAGCCCTGAAGAGCATTAAGTGAAACTAATAGTAGGTTCGTCTGACTCATTAGATTTATCTTTATATATATATATATATATATATATATATATATATATGATAAGTTGTAAACACAGTATGTTTGGAATGGCTTTTTTGCCGACAATTTTTGGGAGAATATGTGCTTAATTGGAGTTGTACCTAATTTTGAAAATTAATTAATTAATAATGAATTAGGCGGGAATGCCTATTTAAATGTATGGCTAAACAAATCGAGAAAAATCAATCTCTGTATTGATAATGTAGGCCGAAATGTACATACCGAGATTGATTTTTCTCGATTTGTTTAGCCATACATTTAAATAAGCATTCCCGCCTAATTCATTATTAATTAATTAATTTTCAAAATTAGGTACCACTCCAATTAAGCACATATTCTCCCATATATATATATATATATATATATATATATATATATATATATATATATAATGTGTGTGTGTGTGTGTGTGCGTGCATACACGGATATACAAAAGCAGAAAATAAATATTACACCACCTTATTCTTACAAATTGTTTCCGACGATTCTTTTTTTTTTCTACCCACCTCCCGATTATTTTATGCACTGACTTGACACGGAATTGATCTGGGTTTGTTTTTTTTTTCTAAAAAGTGAAGCATGTGGCTTTAAAAGGGTAAATCTTCTCTTATAATTCAATCATGACCATTCCAAAAGAATTCTATCATTAACATCGATGCATTTCACCTAATAACATATCGAGCAACGGCTTGCTTTTTTCTGCAATATTGGGTCTCAGTCCTTTTTTTTTTCATTTATTAAAAAAAAAAAATCTTATTGACTTGAACATCACAGGGTTTTTTTTTCCTTTAACGTCAGTGCTGACTGATTGGTAAGCTTTTGACTCCGTGGCCAAACAGACTGTAATCCCCTTTTTCAATCGATATATCAAAGGAGAATGATCAATGCCTCGAATGACAGGCACATAGAAGAGACCGGTGTGTGTTTGTGGCGGCGGGGGGGGGGGTAGACTAACTCCTGCGCCACCTGTGGTCAGTCTCGAAAGACAAGTGCTCCACCGAAAAACTTTGTAGAATATTACGAACAGATTAATCATTGGAATTTTAGCACAGCGGGTCGGCGTAACCTAGACGTAATCGGCAGTTCCGTGTAAGAAGCAATTTATATTTTCGGCGAAAGAAAAAAAAAAAAACAATATTTAAAACATTTATGGGAAGACAGCTGAAACACTTAAACAAAAAAAGGGATCATTAAGTAGCTGATGTATATAGTTATTAACTAAGCTTAGATGTGGCACAAGGCCAGAATAATGGGGCACCCAATGAGAATCGAACTCACTATCAATGGTCTGGAAATCCAGATTGCTATATATTTCAGTAGGTCACGTGTCACTGGCTGAAGTATATGTATTTACCAATTTCCCACGAGCAGGATGTGACACAAGATCAATTTTTTAAGCGGAGTTCGAATCCAGAGTTTTCCTTCGTCTAGACTGGTTACCTAGCCGAGTTTAAAGAGTTCAGTCTTTCCTACTATTTACCCATAGCTGGAGGGAGCATAGTTGGATTCATACGTTTCGCAAGGGCATAGACTGAAATGCATTAGAATAGTGAAATGCAAACTGCATATATATATATATATATATATATTTATATATATATATATATATATATATATTATATATATACGTGTGTGTGTTATCTACCTATATATATAATATAATATATATATACGTGTGTGTTATCTACCTTATATATATATATATATATATATATATAATATGATATATATATATGATATGATATATATATATGATATATATACATATATCATTTATATATTTATATATATATCTTTTATCTATATATATATCTTTTATTTATGTTACCTAACTCATATATATGTTAGCTCAGTCGGTAGAGCGTTTGGCTAGAAACCACGAGGTTCCTAGTTCGATACCGGTCCTCGCCAACTCAGCGTATGAGTAGCACAGGGATTTGTGCGGTAAAGTAAGGAGTTGATGGTAGTTGTAGCGCTCCAGCTCAGATGCTAAAAACAATCTCCTTGGTCAAGCGCTATTGAAAATGGGATAGACTCCCTCGCTGACTGGCTGATACCGACTTTGGGTCGTCCCGTCGACTTTACTTTTACTTTTATATATATATATATATATATATATGAGAGTGTGTATATATGTTTATGTATATGTATATATATATGTGTGTGTGTGAGAGAGAGAGAGAGAGAGAGAGGGAGAGAGAGAGAGAGAGAGAGAGAGAGAGAGAGTGTGTGTGTTTCTCCTTTACTGAATCAATACATAATTATTCTTCGATAGTTATTTGAATAATAATTAATCGTGAAATAATTCACAATATAGTTTATATTACTTTATTTTATTAAGAAAAATATTTTGAGATATAAAAATATTCCATATATATATATATATATATTTTGCGTGGGCGAATGTAACCGATATATATATATATATATATATATATATATATATATATCTTATTATAATGGAGATTGTGTGTTTTTCTGTCTGTAACCGAAACTATATTACTACTCATATCACTATTCCCTTAGTTATTGACATCACACTTTCCATGATTGTATTTTTATTTAAACCTCAATTATTAATAAAATTGATTTACATTATTAATACTGTTAACCATGTCTACATACTGACAACATGCAATTATATTTATATATACAACAAAATAGCGGTTTACAGTGTGAACGGGAAGGCTAATTTGCATATTGATATTAAAAATGTGATTTTATTAAATATGTGCTTAGTATTATTGATTTCTAACTGCTTGGTTTTATTCTAATGAATATAATGAAAAATCTCTTCAATGAATCTTAAATGAAATCCATTAACTAGAAAAATAACTGTCATTTTATTATTTACTTCTTCTTTTAACTAAATACTTAAATTAGAAAAAATAACAATGAAAGATGAGAGTGATGGAAGAGTAAGTTTCAGTTGTTCCATTTTTTATTATACTCCCTCTGTTTCAAATCTTTTTATCAGTATTCTTATTTAGTTTCATTAGCCTTTCTAATTTAATATAATATTTTATTACATTAAACTTAAATACTTGCATCCGGAGGGTGCATATATCCGCTAGTATATATATATATATATATATATATATATATATATATATATATATATGTATATATATCCAGCAGTGAAATTTTTCGTTATACATCCAAAGGCGACACACAGTACCCATGAGAGCAAGTGGATATGATATAATACAAAAATGCAATCTCGACGTTCGTTTGAGTGACAGCCATCACATAAGATTACTTTTTTTTTAAAAAAAGAATCCTATACGATGATATACGTTCTATATGCTGCCTGTCTTGTGCAACCATCTTTGCATGAAATCAAAAAAGACGCCTCCCAGAAATTCTGTCACAATTTGTTGCCATGGTGCAGCATTGCATGCACATTCCAACTGAATAACTTCTGCCAGAATATAACGTTTAGTGTTAGGTAAAAATCAATGTGCATTTACAAACATCCTATCCACTCAGAATTGAATATCTTCAAAACATTGGATCAATATGAAAATATGACTTTTACCCAAAAGTTACTAAGTGCAACTTCATGCCAAAAAGTACCAGTTACCTTCAAAATTAGTTTCATCTATATATGCATTAGCATTTATATACAAAAATCCTTATAGACTTTATATATATATATATATATATATATATATATATATATATATATATATATATATATATATAAGTGCTTAATTGGAGTCGTACCTAATTTTGAAAATTAATTAATTAATAATGAATTAGGCGGGAATACCTATTAAATGTATGGCTAAACAAATCGAGAAAAATCAATCTCTGTATGTACATTTCGGCCTATTAGGCCTCATCAGCAGAGCTATAGATCGGAAGACCGCCCTGTGCGTGATTTGAAACCGGACTGCCAAGCTGACAGGCCGATCCCATAACCTCTACACTAAACGGACTTCTTAGATTTTATGATTTGTTTAGAGGTATTCCCGCCTAATTCATTATTAATTAATTAATTTTCAAAATTAGGTACGACTCCAATTAAGCACTTATTCTCCCTAAAATTATCGGCAAAAAGCCATTCAAAACAAACCGTGTTTACAACTTATCATATCGTCGTGTAATAAAAGTCACTAGAAGTGGAATATTAACCTACTCTAAACAAATCATAAAATCTAAGAAGTCCGTTTAGTGTAGAGGTTATGGGATCGACCTGTCAGCTTGGCAGTCCGGTTTCAAATCACGCACAGGGCGGTCTTCCGATCTATAGCTCTGCTGATGAGGCCTAATAGGCCGAAATGTACATATAGAGATTGATTTTTCTCGATTTGTTTAGCCATACATTTAATAGGTATTCCCGCCTAATTCATTATTAATTAATTAATTTTCAAAATTAGGTACGACTCCAATTAAGCACTTATTCCCCCTAAAATTATCGGCAAAAAGCCATTCAAAACAAACCGTGTTTACAATATATATATATATATATGTTGTATTTTAGGAGGTCTCCGTAAGCTTCTCTAGGTATATATTTTTTTAATGTTTTTTAAAAGTTGGCCGTTATTACGAAGCATCTAAAAATAAATGAATGAACTCGATGTTATGGAGTATTGGATTCACTTATTTTTTTAATTATTTGTTATCATAAATTTTCGGGTTCGTTAGATACCCTATTTCAAATGAATGTTGCTCCTGTTCAATGGATCTTTTGTCTTTGTTGTTATTGACAGCGGCAGCGTCTGTAAAATATTTATAATAAAAGAGTATTCTGATATCAGCGTTCAATTACAAACTCACGTGAGGGGACTGAACGCTGACATCGGAATACTCCGTTATTATAAATATTTTACAGACGCTGACTTACAAAGACAAAAGATCCGTTGAACGAGCAACATTCATTTGAAAAAGGGTATCTAACGAACTCGAAAATTTATGATAACAAATAATAAAGAAATAAGTGAATCCAATACTCAATAACATCGAGTTCATTCATTTATTTTTCGATGCTTCGTAATAACGGCCAACTTTTTAAAAAATAATATATATATATATATATATATATATATATATATATATTATTTTTTAAAAGATGGGCGTTATTACGAAGCATATATATATATATATATATATATATATATATATATATATATATATATGAAGTAAATGGAAGTGAATCCGACAGTATGAATAGAATTTTTTTAGAAAAAACAAAAGATGTTATTAGTTTGCTGACAGATCTGTTTCGACCTTTTAATAAAGCGGTCTTTTCCAAAGCAACTATATTTATGAGGAAAGACGGAATAAATAAACCGTTATTCATCAGGTACAAACAAACGCTCTCATTCAGGGCCGTAACACTATGGATTTGTCAACATTACAAATTCCCAAAACATTCCAACTTCCACAATTGTGCTGTGGACTTACTTTTCTAAAACTTGCTTTTGTAGCTGGAATAAATCTTGAACATTTTTGGTACCTTTTTTATACACTTTTACTTCAAACTCTTTTGAGTTTTTCTTATAGATAAAAATGCTTGATTTTTTAAAAATAAAATTTATTTTATTTTTAACACAAAATACGCATTTTCAAAACATTTGTAAATTCCAGCCCTGGATCACGCTAGGGCGGCCTTTACATACATACAGATGTGTATCAAAACAGTTAAAACCCCCTTCGTATTCTGTAGGATGATAGCCTAACGGTTAAGCTGTCAGACTGATACTGAACCAGTCTGATTTCAAACAAACCCGGCTGTAGGTAGCTTACAAATGTCTAGCCACACTGAAGAGACTTGATAAGTCAAAACACGTGTCTGTGGATGACTATATATATATATATATATATATATATATATATATATATATATATATATATATGAGGAAAAATGAGTAAAGAAAAGAAATGTAGATGGATGAAATGAATTTAATCGATATCACATTAATCGATATCACTTACACATGTGTTTCGGTCAGTTTATGTGTGTGAAAATATTCGCACACATAGAAGAATCGACTTTCATCAGAGTGAACATTTATTTTGAATGAAAAAATTCGTTGGGAAAAAAACACTTTATTTTTATTTTATTTATTTTTTGTAATAAAAAAACTATTTTGTACCATAACCCCTAGAAAAACCAAATATCCAAATCATAAAGGTTATCTCAAACGTTCTATTTTCAGCGTTCCAATTTTTTTTTTTTTAAATTCGATTTTCGAATATTTCCAAAAATCTCTGTTGTTTTTTCCCAACGAAATTTGTCGGATTCAATTCCTTTTCCATTTTCATATATATATATATATATATATATATATATATATATATATCTTATTATAATGGAGATTGTGTGTTTTTTTGTCTGTAACCGAAACTATCTTCCTACTCAATTCACAATTCTCTTAGTTATTGACATCACTTTCTCCATGATTTTATTTTTATCTAAACCTCAATTATTAATAAAATTGTCTTACATTATTAATACTGTTAACTATGTCTACATACTGACAACATGCAATTATATTTATATATACAACAAAATAGCGGTTTACAGTGTGAACGGGAAGGCTAATTGCATATTAATATTTAAAAATCGAATTTAATAAATATGTGCTTAGTATTATTGATTTCTAACTGTTTGGTTTTATTTTAATGAATATAAGCAAAAGTCTCTTCAATAAATCTTAAATGAAATCCATTAACAAGATAAAATAACTGTCATTTTATTCTTTACTTCCTCTTATAACTAAATACTTAAATTAGAAAAAAATAACAATGAAAGACGAGAGTTATGGAAGAGTAAGTTTCAGTTGTTCCATTTTTTATTATACTCCCTCTGTTTCAAATCTTTTATTATACCCCCCTCTGTTTCAAATCTTTTTATCTGTATTCTTATTTAGTTTCATTAGCCTTTCTAATTTAATACAATATTTTATTACATTAAAACTGAAATACTTGCACCCGGAGGATGCATATATTTGCTAGTATATATAAAGAGTGTGTGTTTGTGAATGAGACAGACTGACAGACCAGAAGTATAATCAATTAATAAATTCCCTATTCATGTCCAAAGTCGGAATGATTTATACTTAATTCACAAGTAAAACAAAAGTAAATCACTTTCTTCTAAATAATTCATCTAGATATTATTTAACAAAATCTTGCTAAGGTTGGTATGAGGCCATAAAATTGTGCTCTATTTGAGCATCAAAACGTACACCCAGTGACCTGCTAGATAGGCGAAATATCATTTATCCGATTGGATCTTCAGTAGAATCCTTGATAAATGCCAAACTTTTGATCAGCTTCACTTTGGTATTGCATTTCCCCGGTGGCCTTTCCGGTGATAATATTTCATTAAGGTAACAGTCAGCTTTCTAACATATTAGAAAACTTTGAAGATCAGAGTTCAGCAGATCCTGACTTTCACCTGCTATGAGTGCAGTATGATTTGCTACAATATATCGATATGTACAACGTGTTGGATTTATTTGATATAAAATCTACCTATGGTGACAAACATTCCTGCAAGGAACTCTCACCTTTCAGTGGAAAGTCAAACATTATCTAACGCTTCAAATCATATCATGTAATCCATAAATCACTTAAAGCATATTTAGTATTACTAGAAGGACCTGTGGATATACCACAGTATGGTTATTTAATTATTACAACGTTTGAGTTCGAGAAGTCTCCCAGTCCGACAAGAAATACCTAAAGAAGGCCGGAGGGCATATCAGCCGAAACAGTGATAACAGTTTTCTTATTTATTTAGTAACAGTTTGTAATTGAATACTTCTTTTCTAAATTATTTTAAAATGGCTTTCCCCGAGTAGCATACACAAGATATCAAAGAAATAAATGGAGATTGACCAGATCGCATCACTGCTGAATAATAATGGAGCAATAATACTCAGAGGAGTCCTGGAGAGCTGGGATGATATACTATCACATCGACTCTAGTGAAAACTACCAATTATTACCAGCATGAAAACTGCCTATCATCATATTTGAAAATTAACATCATAGAATAAAAGGTGTGTCCAAAAGGTATCGAGATTTTTTAATACTTTTTTTTTTACTGTTGTGAGGTTTTAAGGGGTCAAATAAGAACAAAAACGGGGTAACAAATGTAGGAAAATGTATTAACAGAAAGTAGACAAATACAATAGAGAGATGTGGAAATTACATTCCGACGAACAGAGTTATTGGCATACTCGCATTGGCTTACTGCTAGGCCACAATTATCCCTGTTGCTTATAGTAACCTGTCGGCGCATTCCATTAGTCTTATAGGGTGTATCACCTATAACATTTACACACCATGTATTCTGCAAAAAATAACGTTCCATTCATTGTTCATTTCTTTCTTGGTAAATACAGCTTTAAACTTGGTACTTTATTGACACCTTTTATTCAGAAAAAATTATGGAACATTTTTTTCAGAATAAAAGGTGTGTCAAAAAATACAAAAAAAAACTCGATACTTTTTTGACACACCTTCTATACTTCTTTTCCGAATTATTTTGAAATAGCTTTCCACGATTTGCATGAACAAGATGCCCAAGAAATAAATTGGAACTGACCATACCATATCACTGCTGAGATCAGAAAAATCCTTAGAGCTGTCCTGGAGAGGATTTACTGTCACATAGGCTCCAGTAAAAACTACCAGTTATTACCAGTATGAAAACTGTCTATGATCATATCTGAAACATCATTATTTACTAATCCTAGCTTAGATGTAGCCCAAGGCCAGAATCATGGGGCACACAATGAGAATCAAACTCACTAACAATGGTCTGCGAATCTAGCTTGCTAACCATTACTACACGTGTGGTGCCCATCATAATATAATCTTATTATAATGGAGATTGTGGGTTTGTCTGTCTGTAACCGAAACTATATTACTATTCAAGTCACAATTCCCTTATTTATTTACATAATATTATTCATGATTTTATTTTAATTTAAACCTCAATAATTAATAAAATTGTTTTACATCATTAAGACTGTTGACCATATCTACATAGTATTTACCGCGTAACTTGTACGGGTCAGGCACAAAGTCCCTATTAACGTGGGACACCCACAAGCCGAAGCTCATGGAGTGGCAGGTGAAAAATTGCGCGATCCCGTCGGCATTCCCCCTCAAGGGGCGCCTTAGGCACTGGCAATAATGCCCTTTAAATCGAGGGGCAGGTGTTGCCTGGGGGATGGCCCCTGGATCGACGCTGTAATTATATCAATGGTCCAGAGGCCGAAGCCACTGTTGACCATATCTACATACCAATAGCATGCAATTGTATTTATATATACAACAAAATTTCGGTTATTAATAGGGCCTTGTGCCTAACCCGTACACGTGGGATACGTCGTAAATATCTAGTATGTAGATATGGCCAACAGTATTAATAATATAAAACAATTTTATTGAAAATTAAGGTTTTTATAAAGATAGAATCATGGAGAATATGTCGTAAAAATCAAGGGAATTGTGATTTCAATAGATAGTAATATAATTTCAGTTATAGACACACAATCTCCATTATAATAAGATTTCTTTTATTGATTCATTTGTTAAGTGACTATTCAAATTGAGGTGAATATTCTCAAATCGATTTTTTTTAGCAGGGATGCGTAATCCGACAAACTTCACAAACAATTTTCTTATCTTTCGCCTTTACTCAGCATTTGTCAGTTTCTTTATTTCTTTTCATTTTTTTTCATTCACCCCAACGAAAAGTGCTGAATGAAGATTAACCTCATCAGATTATTCAATCTTTAATTCAATTCGACAAAAATAGCCCCACGAAAACTGGCAATTTAATCACGCTGTCTTAGTCCAAATAGACTAAAAACCGATAGAGAATAAGTGAAGATGAAATTGTCGGCAGTTCAGTTCTGAAAAGAAGTCTCCGTTAAATATATATATATATATTATATATATATATATATATATATATATATATATATATATATATATATATATATATATATATATATATATATATATATATATATATATATATATATATATATATATATACATATATATATATATATATATATATATATATATATATATATATACATATATATACATATATATATATATACATATATACATATACATACATATACATATATATATATATATATATATATATATATATATATATATATATATATATATATATATTAATCAGTATGAAGAAAATAATAACAATAATAAATATATATATAAATCAAATAATATTAAGAAAATGATAATAATGAACATATATATAAATCAAATAATGTGAAGATAAAAATAATTATAAACATATATAAATCAAATAATCTGAAGATGATAATAATTATATATATATAAATCAATTAATATAAAGATAATAATAAATATATATATATAAATAAATGAATATGAAGATAGTAGTAGTAGTAGTAGTAGTAGTAATAATAATAATAATAATAATAATAATAATAATAATAATAATAATAATAAAGGGAAACCTCAAAAGAGAAACTGAATCACTTATAAATGCTGTTCAAAATAATGCTATAAGGACAAACTATATCAAAGCGAAAATGGATAAGACCCAACAAAATAGTAAATGTAGACTTTGCGGGAATAGAGATGAGATGTAAACCATATAATCTGCGAATGAAGCAAACTAGCACAACGGAATACAAAACTAGACACGACTGGGTTCGGAAGGTGATCCACTGGGAATTACGCAAAAAAAAAATTTTGACCATGCAACAAAATGGTATATGCATAAACAAGAATCTGTTCTTGAGAAAGAAACGCATAAAATTCTCTGGGACTTTGAAATAAAAACGGACCACCTTATCCAGCAAGAAGACCAGACCTAGTGTTGATAAACAAAAAAGAAAGAACTTGTCAACTGGTGGATTTTGCAGTTTCAGCAGATCACAGGGTGAAGCTAAAGGAAAATGAAAAAATGGACAAATATCTGGACCTTGCCAGAGAACTGAAAAAGCTAAGTGATACCAATTGTAGTTGGTGGACTTGGAACGGTCCCAAACGGATTGGAAAGGGGGTTGGAAAGTTTTGAAATCAGAGGAAGGATTGAAACCATTCCAAACACTGCACTGCTACAATCTGCCAGAAGATTCCTGGAGACCTGAGGAGACTTTCTGTCACTCAGACTCCAGTGAAAGACCATCAGCTAATGCTGATGTGAAAACTCAAAAGAAGTAAATAATAATAATCTGAATCTGTCCTGTATAATGGGTCACACGAAATTCTCTGGGATCTTGAGGTACTGAAGGATCCTTAGAAGAGACCAGACCTAATGTTGATAAACAAGAATTTCATTTCGTGGATTTTGTCGTCCCAACCGATCACTGAGTAAAAGTGAAAGATAGCGAAAAGATAGACAAATACTTGGACCTTGCCAGAGAACTAAGAAAACTGTGTAACATAAAAGTGAAGGTTGTCCCAATGGAACGGTCCCCAAGGGTCTGGAAAAGAGTGTGGATGAACTGGAAATCAGAGGAATAATTGGGACCATCCAGACTACAGGATTATTCAGATCGGCTAGAATACTCTGAAGAGTCCTGGAGACCTGAGGAGACTTGCTGTCACTCAGCCTCCAGTGAACCATCGGCTAAGGCGGGCCATTTCTTGTTTTAATAACTTAACAATACTTGGATATTTATTTAAAAAAAGGACGTCTTTTATTTAAAAACAAAACAAAACAGCCCATAAGGATTCCGCGCGGGGGAGGCGAACATGACATGCTGGACGAATAAGGCTGAACTCCTAAATGGCGTTCTACTAAGAGCACTTGCACATGAACGGACGAGTGAGTGTCCATCAGCAAAAACCTACATTGATCAAATATGTACGGATTCTAGATGTCATGGCAATGACCGACTGGGACGCTTGGAGCGAGAGAGTTATGGGAATCCGTGCCCAGAGCGTGACCGGATTGATGATGATGATGATGATGATGATGATGATTCTTTTTGTTACGATTGTATGAGCCACCCTGTAAGCTTCAAGCAAGAGCGCTGGTCCAGCGGAAATCCTTGGTAAATAATCCCTCGGTTACTCCTTGGAGCTCCTCAGTATTGCAAGTCTTTCGTCAATGATTGCAAATGGACGTCTGTCAGTATCAGTGATTAAGGAGTCAACCAGCCACGCATTATGGCTGTTGATTGGCTGAGGTTCAAACCACGTGACCTCGCCCAGTCTATAATTTCAAGTGGTGCATTGTAGCACACCTTATATATCCAAAATAATCCAACAAATGAAAGAGGGTCTACCAAGTAGATCGATGAATATTAAAGCGTAGTTAAAAACGTCTTCTGAAAGTAATTACCTTGCGCTAGAGACAAATTGTCACCAAGAAGATAATTACTTTCTTTTCTATCTACTGAGCTAGACACCTTCCCGCCAAAAATCGTTGTTCCAGTTACACTACATAGCGAAAATTAAAGGAAACGTCTTTACAGTTCACCATCTGTTTCTCTATCTTAACCAACCAAATAAACGATAATTTAAAGGACGTCCTGTCAGCGGGGCTTATTATTCATTGATTGTATATCCATTAGAGATGTTTAAAGAAAAAATTCTATATTTGTAGACAAAATATGGATAGTACAATTTAAATGCTGTCATAAGTATCAAGTAAAAAATTCCAGCTTCAATGTGAAAAACGTGTAAAAATAACAGAATTAATTTGGAAAATAGTTGAAGAGGAAATTATATAAAACTATTCACAAAATGGTGGGTTTGGCAGCCCGCGCCCGGTTTCGACCGGGGGTCCGGTGAGCTTCGGCCGCTGGACCGGTTCTGTTATAATAATAGCGTCGATCCCAGGGGGCCATCCCCCCAGGCAACACCTGCCCCCTCGATTTAAAGGGGCAGGGCTGGGTTTATTGCCCAGTGCCTGAGGCGCCCCCCTTGAGGGGGAATGCCGACGGGATCGACGCAATTTTTCACCCGCCACCCCATGAGCTTCGGCTTGTGGGTGGTCCCACATAAATAGGGCCTTTGTGCCTGACCCGTACAAGTGGGGTACTGGGAAAATACAAGCCTGCACTGCAATCGGGATACCTCTGCTTAAAAGTACTTATGACAACTGGACTGTAAGGTATGGAAACGTTGGTTCAAAGAAAAAGAAAAAAACATTCAAATTAGATAATCATGAAAAGGAATAAATGAAGAGAAGGAAAACGTGAAAGGAATGAAGATAGGAATGAAAAAAAGAATGAAAACTAAGTCAAAATGAAAAAGAAGAGAAAAAAGGAAATAGCAACTCGGCTCTTTCCTTCACCCCACTTCTACTTCTACTAGTTTCTCCTCAACATCCGGGTGTGTGCGCCCAACACACGAGATTGTCGAGCCAATCCCGGCTGCCGGAATCCTCATAGCTATCATCCGGGCACCTGGCGCTTACACCCAGGACTGTAGCATCTCGACTTTGGTGCCAATGTGTCGCCCGTTCGCATTCTGAAGGAAGCGGGTTCGATTCTACAGTCCGACATGTCAGGCAAAGCCTAGCCCGCTTCCTTCGAGAATACGGCAGGCCTTGACGTTCGCCACTCACCTCGTGTTTTCTGTCACAAATACAAAACACCAGAGCTCTGAATCAAAATCCTGACATCGTGTCAGCGAAAATTAGCATATGCTGAATGTATCCCTCTTCATAGGGGTAATATCCAACCCAAAGAGGTGTCTTGGGTGTAACGTTAAACTGCATCCAGTGATGAAGTTCTGATGTCGAATAGGGCAGTAGGATATGCCGACTATTACAATGTTTGTGGGCATTTTTAGGCTGCAGGTGAGAGAATTTTACAGTGGAGATCCTTTGTGTTCCTTAGTGTTATGTAGAATCCTTGTGTCCCTTAGTGTTAGGTAGAATCCTTGTGTTTCTCAGTATTAGGTAGAATCCCTGTGTTCCTTATTGTTAGGCAGAATCCTTGTGTTCCTTAGTATTAGGTAGAATCCTTGTGTTCCTTAGTGTTAGGCAGAATCCTTGTGTTCCTTAGTATTAGGCAGAATCCTTGTGTTCCTTAGTGTTAGGCAGAATCCTTGTGTTCCTTAGTATTAGGTAGAATCCTTGGGTTCCATAGTGTTACGCAGAATCCTTGGTTGTTCATTAGTGAATATTCCTTGTGATAAGCAGAGTCCTTGGTTGTTGATGCGTTCGTCCGAGTCGAATACCAATAACTGAACGGCTTTCAGGATCGGCGATTAGATAGTTAACTGACCACGTATTGGGGTGTGCTGATTGGCTGGCTTTAATGTCTGTTAAAAAAATTTAATCGGAGATATTTTTTCACTGATTGCATGTTCTTTACATCATCTTCAACTCATGTGACAGCAAGTCTCTCTCAGTTTTTCAGGACTCTCCTGAGTATTCCTAATTACCTTAACAATGAGCTGGTCTCCATGGTCTATTCTTTCTGTTTTCCTATATCTTCTTTAAGTCTTAAACTCAGTCGGTAGAGCACTTGACTAGGGATCGCAAGGTTCCTGATTCGATACCAGCCCTCGCCAATCTAGCGTATGAGTAGCATAGGGATCTGTGCGGTAACGTGATGAGCTGTTAGTATGTGTAGAGCTCCATCTCAAGTGCAAAAACAATATTCTTGGCCTAGTGCTAGGGAAAAGGGGATAGACTCCTTACTGTCTGGCTTATACCGACTTTATGCCACCCCGTCGACTTACTTATATATATATATATATATATATATATATATATATATATATATATATATGATGGATCCTACCGTCGATTTTGACGTATGAGTGTTCATACAATGAACATCCACACAGTGATTTGTTTACAGTGGTGAAGGCTTGTGTTGGACCATCCACACTTTTTGGCACAGTCGATAGGAAAGAATTGGTGCATCAAGGGTTGTCACAAACCCAATCAAGGACCGACTTCAGGAATTTTGAATTCAGAGTTATCCCTCCATCTGATAAGAATAAAATAGAGGTTAACACACAACACCATTATTTTTTTTTTTCACCTGTATTGTGAAGCCTTCAAAATCAACCTCCAAACCAATATATACACAATGCTTCAAGCAAATTATAAATCTCTCTTATATATATATATATATATATATATATATATATATATATATATATAATGTTTTAGTCATATATCATTTTCGTCGTTTAAGGAAGCAACTAAGGATTTTAAACTTCCAATATTTTAATTCAACCGGAAATTACCTGATTTACGAGTGCTGTCATCGGCCATTCTTATTTCAGTGTGCATCATAATTTACTATATGATATCACGCTCCTAAAATATAGGAACTAAAAGTGGATATGACATGCAATGCTGTGGCAGTTTAATAATAGCATACACACTAGATAAAGAATTAAGAAAATGTGTAGTGTTTATGGCCAAGGTTTCTTTATTGACCGTCAAATCCGAAACTGGTTTTCAAAGTTTCGTTCTGTCAATATATTATTGAAAGATGAACTAAGACCAGAAAGCCCTATCAATCAATATGATTTAAGAGAATTTGTGAAATTCAATTCACGTAAAAGTATTCACACACAACACACCCATATCTACAATAAATATATTAGGGGATTTATTCCCCCCCATCTAGTTTTATGAAATACGAACAAAATATTTTATTCGTATGATTTTTTGTTCTCTCCATTCAACTTCATTTTTGCAACCTTTGTTACATAATTATTAGTTACCTAATATTCATGGCAATAGTGTAGAAATCAAAATGGCCGTTATAAGCTACAGCCCACGGCCTTGAAGGATGAGTGACAAGGCTTGACCTCAGTCCTAACCTTCCGGTGGATACCGTGAGAACCGGTAGAGAGGACCCTCTCTTCCGGTTTAGATAGTAAGTAAGTTTCAGTCAGTTAGAAGGTAGGAGCCGAGCTCGTAGGATGTAAGTCTTACCTGCGCTGATGTCTGGGTTGGGGATTGAAAATAAAGTAAAATCAAAGTAAATCGAAGTCTTGTGTTTATTACCTAAAAACTGACAATGACACAGGGCTTCTGATAAGGAGACATCTCTAACAGAAAACCAGACCCGAAGTCCCCAAGAAAGTCCAGACCTTAGAAGAGACCAGACCAAGATAGATGAAGAAATAGCAAAGCCGACCAGAAGAAAATACGACCAGAAGTAAGAAGTAAGAAAAGGGTATACAACACCTTTAGAGAATCCGCCTCTTAACCTCTTCATTTCGTCGAGGTCAAAATCTGTTGACCTTTTAGTGGTCATCACCAATTCTGTCTGTGTGTCGTTAACTGTCGGTGTTCAATAACAAGAGGAAAATAATATTGAAATTTCATTGTTTACAGCTGTTGAGGTAAATCTCATTTTTCTCATGAAATACGTCATTTCCATCTTGTGGTCTAAAAACGCACTGTATTTTGCTCCCAGTTCGTTTACACACACTCACACACACACACACCCTCACACTCACTCAGTCACATACACACATACGTGTATATGCATGTACAAATATATTGAATACTAGTATGTATACTAGGTACCAAGAAAATGAGCGCCGATTTTCACTTTAAAAACAAATTAGAATTAAACTGATTATATAAGGTCAACTTTTTGTTTAAGTCGAAAAGTAGTAACATAATGAGCATCAGTTAAAAAAAGGCAAAATAATATTACATATGTAATTAATTTTTAGTACATTTCGAACATTATATTCTGCCAAAAACGGACGCTTTGTGTGACTTATGTGTTAAATGTAGGTAAATTTACTGTAGATACGAGTCATAAGAATTAAATAAGAAATTCTTAGAAATGTTTTGCATGTCCCTACTATCGTAAAACAAAACATGTTAGTGGAGTGAAATGAATAAGATGATTTTTTAGTAAGTTATTAATTCAAAATATATTAAACGTTTTATTTTATTTATTTATTTAACCCCCACCCACAGTCAATATCTTTCAAAAACTTATTCTTACACCGCCTGAAGGGTGGGAGTTTTTGCTACTTTTTATAATCAATATTCTCTTCTTATCATATTGTTTCTACGCTAAATCGTGGATATATGCTGACTAATCAACACTGTAGCACCCTCTGTTGCATAGTCGCGGTACCAAATCATGATACCGCCCTGTCAGCTATCTTGGGTCAGACGCGCGCTCCGATCAATCGGCTGGTTACGTCAAGCCCTAGCATCTATATGATTTTCCCAACCCTATTGCCCTTATGGCAAGTCCCAACTCCTTTTAATCATATGGGTGCTAGAAGGCAGTGGCTGAGAGTCTTCATGTCCTGGTGAATGACGTTAAACTCTATCTGATGGTGAGGTTCCAGTTTTGGAGGTTTGAGGAATGTGGAGCACCCTTTTATCACCATTTCTCCGTCTATGATCTATTTCACTAGAATTTAAAAAAAAAGAAACAAAAACAAAGAATATAAATTAAAAGAAACGGAACTGGTATCATTTTGTATCTGCACCATTCCGTCACTATAATGTTTGCATCTATTGCCCCCCCCCCCTGAAAGTGCGTTTGAGAAATAAATTTCTTGTCTGTGTTCGTTGTTGCTTTTAATAACGAACACAAGATGTTTTTCTCAGATGTCTTTATTCGTGTAGAGTTGGAGGACATGATATCTTATTATAATGGAGATTGTTTGCTTTTCTGTCTGTAACCGAAACTATATCACTACTCAAGTCACAATTCCCTTTGTTATTTACCTCACATTCTCCATGATTTTATTTTTATTTAAACCTCAATTTCTTATAAAATTGTTTTACATTATTAATACTGTTAATCATATCTACAAATGAATAATATGCAATTGTATTTATATATACACTAAAATAGCAGGTTACAGTGTGAACAGGAAGGCTTATTTGCATATTGAAATTAAAAATTTGATTTTAATAAATATGTGCTTAGTATTATTGATTTTTAATCGTATGGTTTTATCTTAATGAATATGATCAAAAATCTCTTCAATAAATCTTAAAAGAAATCGATTAACGAAAAGAAATAATTCTGATTTTATTCTTTACTTCCTATTTTAACTAAGTTATTAAATTGGGAAAATTTAGTTATGAAAGACGAGAGTGATAGAAGTGTATGTTTCAGTTGTTCTATTTTTTGATTATACACCCCTCTGTTTCAAATCATTTTATCTGCATTCTTATTTAGTTTCATTAGCCTTTCTAATTTAATATATTCTATTACATTAAAACTTAAATATTTGCACCCGGAGGGTGCATATATTTGCTAGTAAGGTTAAAGTCGTATGAAAATGTACTCGTCGACCCGGTTTCAAATCCTAGAGGAAGCTACAGTTCATATAGCATTAAAACCATTGGGAAAGGAATGCATACAAGTACTCTCTGTCCAGCTTTGGGTAAATAGTAGGACAGACTGTGCTCTTTAACATTGGTTAGGCAACCAGTCTAGGAGAAGGAAAACTGAATTCAAACCTGTTAATATCCGCTTAGCGTGGTCTCTACTAAAATATGCTCAGTCCTAATTAGTGATCTATTTCACAAGAATGTAAAAAAAAGAAACAAAAACAAAGTAAACAAATTAAAAGAAACGGAACTGGTATCATTTGGTATCTGCACCATTCAGAGAGAGAGAGAGAGAGAGAGAGAGAGAGAGAGAGAGAGAGAGAGAGAGAGAGAGAGAGTGTGTGTGTGTGTGTGTGTGTGTGTGTTCTTCAACAATCTTCACTTAAAATTAAAAGAAACGGAATCATTGTGTATCTGCACCATTCCGTCACTATAATGTTTGCATCTATTGCCCCCCCCACACTGAAAGTGCGTTTGAGAAATAAACCAAGAAAATTTAGTACAGTCGTTGGGATCATTTAGTAGGTAAAGATTTATTTTTCTTAAAGTTATGGGATATCAAGTACAAACTATACATAGTTATATTGTTGTACTGCAATGAGGTGTCTTGGCAAGTTCTCTGTTCTTCAAAAATCTTCACTTTTTGGGTCTTTCATCTGGGATTTTCTTATTATCTGTAGATGGTATTACGTACATAACCATGGTAACAGGGAATGCGATAATGAGAGGTGAGTAATAGACATAAAGGAAAGAGAGAGAGAGAGAGAGAGAGGTGTGTGTGTTGTGTGTGAGAGAGAGAGAGAGTGAGCGAGAGAAAGAGAGAGAGTGTGTGTGTGTGTGAGAAAGAGAGAGAGTGAGCGAGAGAGAGTGTGTGTGAGTGGGAGAGAGAGAGAGAGAGATTGTGTGTGGATGAAAGAGAGAGAGAGTGAGCGAAAGAGAGTGTGTGAGAGAGAGTGTGTGAGTGTGAGAGAGAGTGCGTGAGTGTGTGTGTGAGAGAGAGATTGTGTGCGTGAGAGAGAGAGAGTAGTGAGAGAGAGTGAGAGAGAGTGAGAGAGAGTATGAGAGAAAGGATTTGTGTGTATGAGAGAGAGAGAGAGAGAGAGAGAGAGAGTGTGTGTGTGTGTGTGTGTGTGTCTGTCTGTCTGTCTGTCTTCTTCAACAATCTTCACTTTTTGGTCTTTTATCTGAAATTCTCTTATTGTCTGTGCTCACCTTCACCCAGTAAAATCTGAACTTTCTAACAATCTTTTCTATTCTCTAAGTTTCCTCTGTTCAATCAGAGCCAAGCTCACTAAAATGTTAACTTCTGTCAATCATTTATACGGTATTTTATCATTCTTACCGTTATTTTCAATTTCTACACAGCCGTGTATGATTTATAAGTAACCTATCTATTATATAACACCGGGGTTCAAACTACTGAATACTAATCAGAGTAAAGTCGATGGAATGGCTTATTGTTGGTATCAGCCGGACAGCGAGAGAGAGTATATCCACTAGCGCTAAACCAATTTTGTCGGTGCCCTTGGAATGGTCCATAAGAGTTTAGAAAATAGACTAGAGGAATTGGAAATCAGAGGAAAAATTAAGACCATCCAGACAACAGCATTGTAAGGATACGCTACAATACTGAGTTAGGTTTGTTTTGTTTTACGGCATGTCAACCTCAGTGGGTCATTTAATGCCGATAAAGTTTTTAAATAAATTATTTCTTAATGGATAATCAATTTTGTTTATAAACTCATGTTTTTCTATGTGATCCATGGATGGGATCCTAACATGTAGTACCACTCCGGGTCAGAGTGGACCAGGGAGCAATTGTGATGAAGGGGTACGCTACATTTACCAAATCTCCAGAACTGGAACCTCACCATCAGATAGAGTTTAACGTAATTCCCAGAACATGTAGACCCTCAGCCACTGCCTTCTAGCACCAATATGATAAAAAGGGGTTGGGGCTTGCCATAAGGGCAATAGGGTGGGGCAATCATATAGATGCTAGGGCTTGACGTGACCAGCTGATTGATCGGAGGGGTCTCTCCGACCGCCCGTCTAGCCCAAGACAGGTCCAAAGTGGAGTATTGCAAGTCATGGGCTGCACAACCACCTGGGTTCTATCCTTAAGCGTTACAGGCCGGAACACACGGCCAACAGGTGGTCCCATTTGGGGGAGTCTTACCCCTCTGCAGAGGTGCAGTCAGTGCATGCTAACACATTCTAGCACATTCGGTTTTCCGGTTAACGACGGGGGTCCAGTGAGCTTCGGTCGCTGGACTCGTCGAGAGTTTAATAATAGCGTCGATCCCAGGGCGCTATCCCCCCCCCCCCAGGCAACGACACAATTTTTGTTCTTTCCTACCCGTGAGCTTCGGCTTGTGGGTGGGCCCACATTAAAACGAGGCCTTGTGCCCAGCCATACAAGTGGGGTATGAGGCAAATACCCAGTGCATTCTAACACCGTAGCCGACAGGGCGGTACAATAGTAAGAAGAGACCTGAAGTCTCAAGAGCTGAGGATACTTGCTGTCACTCAGACTCCAGTGGAAGACCATTAGCTTACGCTAATAAAATCGGGTGGTGTTCCCCCTAGCAACTATTAGTACTACTTATCCCGAGAAGAAAGGATTGTATTTCCTATGGCTTTGGAAGGTTAATGCAATGTTATATAGTGAAGAGGAATACGAAAACCTACTACAAGGCCTACTGTATTTTCTTTCCCTCTATTCTTTCTTTTAGCTTTATAAATCAAGCAATGATTTATATACCACTTAAAGACGCTCATCCATTTCCATGGGTCCATTGCTAGAACGGCAAATATTTCTCTCTTGAGTGGTGCGGCGACACTTGAACCTTGCTATGAAATACTGCCTTGCATACAAGTAGCTGAGATTGGATTCAAAATATAATTCAAGATATCTTTTTCTCAGGCATGCTAGTTTGGAAACTTCATCGTGAGGAATGAAGCACGCTCGGCAATCTGTGAGTATTATGTATAAGTAAAACGCGGACTGAAGAGATGAATTGAATTATAGTTAGAGTCAAATAGGAAGCGCGTGGTGTGATGGTTAAAGTCATGGGAAATGGACTCGTCGCCCCGAGTTCAAATCCCGGACGTGGTAATTTCATTTCACTTAGCGCTAATATCCTTGGGAAATGTATGGATCCTACTCTCCCTCCAGCTATGGATGAATAATAGCACAGAATGGGCTCTTTAACATTGTTAGGTAACCGGTATAGAAGAAGGAAAACTGAATTCAAAACCGTTGAACCCCGCTTAAGAAATTGACCTTGTGTCACATCCTGCTCGTGTGGATGCTGCTAAATTTGTATATTTAGAGTCAACTCCGCTACTTCTTGGTAAGGTAGTATTTTCATAACATGTCTTATATATATATATATATATATATATATATATATATATATATATATATATATGTATATATATATATATATATAAAGTCGTATCAGCCAGTCAGCGAGGAGTATATCCCTTTTCACTAGCGCTGTTGTGTGGAGCGCCACACCTACCATCAGCTCCTTACTTTACCGCACAGATCCCTGTGCTACTCATCGCTGAGTTGGCGAGGACCGGTATCGAACTAAGTCTACCGACTGAGCTAACCCGGCCCCATTAAATGTATGATTTTGTATTGGAGGATGGAAAATAAAGTGCTCGATTACAGATGTAATAGCTTTATTCATTTGTTATGGTTTACTATACAATTAAATGGCGTTTGTTACCATTGGTATTAAAGCATTGTAGTAGTCGCTTATCCTCAAGATCAAGCATCTGAAACAGAAGACTGCACATTTTTATTCAGTTATATATGTATATATCTAGCGGTGAGCCTGTCTCGTTCATCCGTGCAACTCACAAATGGCACATAAGTGGATTCTCTCGTCGATTTCGACGCATGAGGGCTCATCCACTGAACAACCTAAAAAGTGTTTTCTTTTAGTGGTGAAGGCTTGTGTGGGACCATCCGAACTTTTTGGCACAGCCGATAGGAAAGAATTCGTACACAAGGAATACCTCAAACCCAATGAAAGGACTGACCTCAGGTTTTTCAAATTCAGCATTTTCCTTCCCAGACTGGTTACTTATCTAAGGTTAAAGAACCCAGTCTGTCCTATTTTACCCATAGCTGGAGGAAAAATATATGAATTCATACTTTTCCCAAAGGTATTAGCGCTATGTGAAATTCAAACAGCCTTGTCTAGGATTCGAACTCGGGTCGACGAGTCCATTTCGTACCTCACTAACCATTATGCCACGCGCCTCCATAAGTTCTTCTGCATACCCAAATGATACTCCCGCATCCACACACATAGTTGTAACAGATTGTTTATTACCAAGATTGCTCAAAACGGCAATTTCTGTCAACTCAAACTCCTGTTATTTGTTTTCTATCCACAAATTTCATCTCATCAACCTTTTGTCACAGTTATCCAGAAGATATCTAAAAGAAATATCTAGATAAATAGATACATATATTTATGCAAAGGTCTTTAATCTTTATAATTTTTTAAAACTTTAGTTTAACATTTAGATGTAAAATGTAGCTGTTATGAAAAACCTCTGTGCAAATCTGAAAAAAAAAAAAAAAAACAAAGGTAAAAGATAAATTTCTAAAAGTACAGTACAGGATCTTGAGTAAAAAACACACACACGCATATATATATATATATATATATATATATATATATATATATATATATATATACACGCGTTGTCTTCGTGTCATTTGCGGTATAAAATGGGATGATAAAGTAAGAAATAGCACAATTTTAAAAAGATGCGATATTGCTGACATCGAACCCTACAAGCCAAGATTCAACTTAGGTGGGCTGGTCACGTTGTCCGAATGAATGAGATCAGGCTTCCAACGAAGATTTTATACGGGTAACTACCAAATGCTAAGCGTTCTACTGGATGTCCTCTCTAACGCTACAAGACAAATTGAAGGACAATTTGAAACGCCTCGATATTGACCTGAGTGCTTGGTAAGATCTAGCATCGGATCGGAAGGAATGGCGTAAGACATGTTTCGCTAAACTAAAGACCTGAACAAAATAGACTGAAGCATAGAGATTGACCCCGCCAAACTTTAAAAGAAAAACATTTAACTTCTGCCTTGGAGCATTTCGTTTGTCAGTGTGCTTCATGGCTCGCAGCAGGGCTGGGCTGCTGTCACACTCGAGGAAACATAAAATTCTTCTTGACAGCATGCACAACATGGGGAATCAAATCACTCACTGCTGGCCTCATCTATCGTTCTCGATAGGAGAGTCCACCATATATATATATATATATATATATATATATATATATATAGTAACTGAATAAATAATTGAATAGGTAATAAGACATCTAGACGACGTTAAGTTACGAAGTATTTACAAAACTTATGAAGGAATTTATTTCAGACTAAATCAGTTTAAGCAAAAATCGTTAATGAATAACGAACACTAAAGAGTAAACAAAGAATTGAACATAAACTAAATGCCTGCAATTTGAATATGCAAATTTGCTAGAATATTAAGCTAATATCACTGGTTTACAAAAAATATTTTTTGTCTGAGGCAAGAATGTGAATAGGTGTTTTTTACTAATTTGGGTGTGATGAATTCAAATATATATACAGTTTTGCTCTATCAACTTTAGTTTTCTGTCTTTTAAATAGTCTCATTTTAGTATATACAGAGTATATACGTGCTTATCTCAACACTTGCAACAGCTTATTATAGAGAAAACAGGATAGATAAAGAACATTGACGGAATAAATATACTTGGATGACACAACGTACACAATTCATAGTACCACAGACAGTTAGAAATGTGTTTTCTTAGATAATCTGCTGACAGCCAGTGTACTACTGGCCAGCGCACTACTGGCTGTTGATTGAGACGTGTTGGCTTCGCTTAACTGCCAAAATCCGTCTTGATATATAGCTATATATATATATATATATATATAATGTAATGCTATCACTTACAGTTATTGCACAATAACTAAAAAAGAAGACATAAGTAACACAATATTAGAAATTAACCCTGAATGTATATACGCCTTTATGTACTGTATGTGTACAAAATGTACAGTATGCATATCTAAAAAACTAGAGGTAATGAGTACAAATAGATTTCAAATCTGAATTCAGCACCCCCCAAATTAGGTTAAAACATTGTTTCCACTTTGATGCATATCAGTCCCATCTGTAGTGTTCCTTATAAATCCTAGTCTATAGTTTTTCATTATAAACCCTAGTTTGCAGCGTTTTTTCGTAATCTCAATATATACGATCCCTTGCGATCCGAGTATGTAGTGTCCCCTCTAATCCTAGTCTGTAATGTTTCCTTGTAATCCAAAATATAGCTCTTGCCGACAGATGATTAAATTAGCAATTAATTTGAGGACAGTTACCAATGATCTTAAAATGCTTTCTGTTTCGGTCTCACGTTGACGAATTATTACCAGAAGCACCTGCTGCTTTTGAGAAAGTTCATAAACATTAGTGGCAATTATACCATAAATAACTACTTACAGTATCTAAAGTTTGAAAAAATTGGAAAAAAAATCTCCCACACAAATTATCCAAGTAAGACGGACAAGATACGATGAACGTGGCTAGAAAAGTAAGAACGAACTCATAAGTGACGATCCCCCGTGTTTATCTACACATGGACACTAGATTTTTCCGATCAGCAAAGACTTACATAGACATGTTGCATTGTTCATGAATAAGTACCACCATAACACTTTTAAAAAGTAATTTTCTTGTAATCTAAAGATAACAGGAATTAATTTCGCGAGGAACGTAATTCAATCAAAATAGATATTATATACTAGCAAAAAAAATCTCTCCGGTAGGTGTAAAAATACATTTGAAAGATGTTGCCTAAAGAGCGTGGGAAAATAACCCTTGGGAAAGGTATGAACCCAACTACTTTCCCTCCAGCTATGCGTAAATAGTAGAGTAGTTTCGACCCTTTAATCTTAGTTAGGCAACCGGTCTAGGAAAAGGGAAACTCTGAATTCAAACCTGTTGAAATTTGCTTGGGATGGTCACAACTAGAATAGGCTCGGTCCTAATTAGTGATCTTAAAAAATAAATAATTACTCGGTGTTATTGATCTTTTAAAAATCTAAGTTTTTTCTCAGTGTAATAAAATCAACCCTATGAATGGATTTAAATAGAAACCAATTAAAACATAATTAAAATAAGTGTCATCTTTTTACAGGAAAAGAACTAGAGGCAACGCTCGTCTTTAGGAATTAATTTCACATTTCGTGGTCATAAACAAAAGGTTAATCAGTACATAAAATCGGCTAATAAATGAGTATATGGATTTTTGAAGCCATAAAACCAATGCCTATTATTTTCTAATTTGACGACGATGAGTTCAGATTTTGAAAAAGAAATCAAATTTATTGTTTTATCTGAACCTAAAGCCAATAGGAATGGTGAATGCAAGAATACAATTATTCAAAATGAAATATACATGGAATGCCACTTGAAATTCATTATTTGCTAAAAGCAAATACTTGTCAAAATAATTAGTCGCTACGATCAATTTTCTGTAAAAACGATTTTCAATTTTTGTTATTCCAATTAATTCTAGTATTATCTGCGTTATTCGGACTATTGTCCCCATCTTCATTGTTATTTGTACAACGCTGTTCGCCGCTATGCCCTCTTGTATTAAATCGGCTATTCGAATTTCTCTTCCTCCTTCGCGGACTGGGTTAGACAATTGTCTTCCTCTCGTTGGGGCTTTGGCCCTAACGCCAGCTACTGATCACTGTAAGTATTTATACAGCATGGACTATTCTTAGTCTATGTCTGTACCTTCATATTATATTATTTTATTATTATTACATGATTTATTATTATGTTTATTACGACTATCATATCTTCCATTGTTTAGTATCTTGATTCCTGAAGTGCCGGATTATATCGACCGAAACGTGGTACTAACTATGTCGGGGTTGCGTTTAACGCAGTTATATTTTTCAAGCCTTTGAATCTCACTTCCAATAATTCTACTTCTCAACTCTCCTCGTCCTTCTTCCAAGTTTATTGTTATTATTATTTAATTTTCACATTCGCGTTTGCTGATGGTCTTTCCCTAGAGTTTGAGTGTCAAAAAGTCCCCCCCAGGTCTCCAGGACTCTCTTGAGTATTCCAGTCGTTTTTAATAACGCTGTTATCATGAATCGTCTTAATTCTTCCTCTGATTTCGTATTCCTCTTTTTTAAGCTTTTGGCTACCGTTCTAAGTGCCCCAACTATTATTGATATCATGTTCACCCTCATTCAACAGTTTTTTTTTCAATTCTCAAACAAGGTCTAAGTATAAGTCTATCTTGTTTTCATTCATCATCATCATTATTATCATGATCATTATTATTCAAACAAATCATTGAGAAAACGATTATTTTACAGAAGCATTTGTATGATTTTAAATATTAAAATGTAACATTGATTACAATCAAACATTTAAAAAGTAGATCAAATTACATAATTGGGGTTTTGATACGTCATTAAACAAATAAACCAAACCAAATAACAATTCTTGTATACATATATATATATACACATACATATGTTACATAATCTATGCGGTTGCATAAGATTATTGTCAATCCCCTGTAATTCTGGGGGATGACCCTTTTCATACCATGGCCGGGTCCTTCCATGGAAAATTACAGAAGCCCGCCAAAATACGTGAAGTCACCATTTTTCAGTTAGACGTCAGGCAGAGAAGTCGGCCATTTTAGGTCCTGCCTAAAACAGGAACTCACGCGCGCTATGATAGTCAGATATTTAGTTACATGAAATGTATAGTTAAGGAAATACAAGTTTGTATAATTAATATATTCTTGTGGTTGATGAATGTCTTGGTAACAAGACTAGGAAATGACGACCAGCCAGCAAGAACATAGTAATAGAAGACCAGGCCAAGTCAAGATGAAGATATACCAAAGACGATCAGAAGCATACCAAGACGGCTAGCAGAAGAATAGATGTAAGCGAAGAAGAAGAGGTATGCAACATTATAATTATTTAGTGCCAGTGAAGAAGGCGCTATGCAACACACACCAACCCCTCTGCACTAGCAGGGTGTGACACAAGATCAATTTCTTAAGCGGAGTTAAACAGGTTTGAATTCAGAGTTTTCCTTCTCCTATACCGGTTTCCTAACCAAAATTGAAAAGCTCAGTCTGCCCTACTATTTATCCATAGCTGGAGGGAGATTAGGATTCATGCCTTTCCCAAGGGTATTAGCGCTAAGGGAAATTCAATTACAACATCCAGGATTTGAACTCGGGGCGAGGAGTCCATTTCCCATGACTTAAACCATTACACCACGCACTTTCCTATACACACATACATATGTTCTTGCCAGTTTACCTAAATAGCGAAGAGCCCGTTCAGTACTTAAATGGGAATCATCACTTTCATCTGCCAAACTAAGGAGACTCTAGTAAACACCACGACGAAATACATAAACCATATTAATCTACTCTAGAAAATCAAGTAAAACAAATAAACATCTACTCACTTTTCTATAGCCAAAGTGGGAATTTTTTCGACAACTAAAAATTGCCAAATTAATCTAAGTTTAAAGAAACACACACACACATATATATATATATATATATATATATATATATATATACATATACACACATGTATATACATGTATGCATATACATATATACACATGTATGCATATACATACACATGTATATACATGTATGCATAAACATATGTACACATATATGTATATACATATATACACATGTATGCATATATATACACATGCATATATATGTATGCATATGCATATATACAAATGTATGCATATGTATACACATGTATATACATGTATGCATATATATATATATAGTAATATATATATATACATGTATATATGTGTATATACATATGTATATACATTATATACATATATATACATATATATGTATATACATATATATATATGTATATATATATATATATATATGTATATATATATATATGTATATATATATATATATATATATGTATATATTATGTATATATTATGTATATATATATGTATTATATATATGTATATATATATGTATATATATATGTATGTATATATATATGTATATATATATATATATGTATATGTATATATATATATATGTATTTATATTATATGTATTATATATATATATATATATATATATATATGAGTGTGTATGTATATATTATATATAATGTGTGTATATATATATGTGTATATATATATATGTATGTATATATATATATATATATATATATATGTATATATGTATGTATGTATGTATGTATATACATGTATATATCAACAGGAGAGCATGTCTTCAATCATTGACATCTGCGCATACCGTAATCTCGATATACACTACCAAACGGAATCTATAAAGGAAGGCCGGTTACCCCCCAGGTTATTTCACGAACCAGTGACATTACAAATTAGATTTCCACACCAAAGAATCAAGATAGTCGGATCAAGTGATCATGTTCAAGGTTCAAAAATCACTTTTTTGTCGAGATTGATCACGGCCTTTGACGAACAAGAACGTTTCTCACTGATTTATTGATGAAATATCAACCACAAAGGGCAGCAGAGATGGTAAACAACAAAAGAAGTTTCAAATCGTTTTACTTTGTCACTTTCTTTTATATAACCCTTGGTAATATATGAACGTATTAGACACAACGAGTTCGTATTTAAACGTTCATATTTGACTATAAGCAGAGACATACAGATATGTGTATCTTATACTCTCTCTCAAACACTTCATTATATTATATATATATATATATATATATATTATATATATATATATATCTGTAGTGTGAGGTGGTCATTTTCAGCTTTTGCTGGAATGGTGTACCAAATTGAGTATTAATTGGTAGAGTGCTCAATATAAAATAGAGCTGTTATATAATATAAGATAAATATAGCGGTTTCACATATCCATTTATTAGGACAAAGGAACATTCACAACCATATTGGTTTCATGCGATGCATTCATCAGGTGTGAAGATGTTTCAAATGTAAGGAAAATCAAAAGAAAAATTCAAAAAATTTCAAAAAATTCAATAGACACGGGATGCGTATGATTGGATAAAATGATGTGTGTATGTATGTGAAGGTGAATTGAATATATGAGAGTGTTTATGGGCAGCATAAAGGTTGCGTACGCGTGGTAACAGGTGACACACCTAATACGTTGATCTGTGAGTGTGTGGTATTTTAACAGTGCTTACGTGCGAGCGTTTGTATTTGTGCATGTATGTGTGTGTGTATGTTTTTTTTTCTATCGGATGTGTTGGTGGTGTATATTGTATACAGTCCGGTCGTGTTAGTTGAGGATTGAGGTTGAATAATATTAACTTTAAGGTTGCAAATGTTGTATATTATGGGTGGGGGGGTTATTGAACGGCGGTGTGGCGTTGTCAACCGGACGTGGTTGCACGTGGTTACACATACACACGACATAGACACGCATACAAAACAATATTCATACATACCGATATGCACACACATGTCACTATCTGTGCTGCGTAAGCCTTACATATACATACTGAAGCGTATACGCATACTACTATGGGCCACACGTGCACATATATACGCACATACGCACACATGTATACACAGACACATACGCATATACGTATACATACAAATGCGGGCACATACACTCACACATACACGTACAAACACACATACATATACATGCATACATATATACACGCGTACATACACGTACAAACATACATACACATATGTGTACAAAGACACATGCATGCATGCACATACATACAAGTGGGGTACAAGGTAAATACAATGTAAATCTGGCCAACGCTGGGGTCCAGTGGCTTCGGCCTGGATCTTTACAAGTTAATAGCGTCGATCCCAGGGGGCTGTCCCGCCAGGCAATACATGCCTCCTTGATTTAAAGGGGCAGGGCTGGGTTTATAGCTCAGCGCCTGAGGCGCCCCCTTGAGGGGGAATGCCGAGGGGATCAGCGGAATTTTTGTTCTCTCCCAACCATGAGCTTCGGCTTGTGGGTGGGCCACGTTAAAACGAGGCCTTGTGCCCAGCCCATACAAGTGGGGTATGAGGCAAATACCTGTAGATATGGTCAACAGTATTAATAATGTAAAATAATTTTATTAATAATTGAGGATTACATATAACGAAAATAATGGAGGATGTGGCGTAATTAACTAAGAGAATTGTGACTTGTGTAGTAATATAGTTTCAACTACAGAATCTCCATTATAATAAGATTTATTAACCCTTTCCTACGAGCAGGATGGGACACAAGATCAATTTCTTAAGCGGAGTTTAACAGGTTTGAATTAAAAGTTTTCCTTCTCTTAGACTAGTTGCCTAACCAAGGTTGAAGAGCCCAGCTTGGGCAAGTAGTTGGATGCATACCTTTCCCAAGGATATTAGCGCTATGTGAACTGTAGCTTCATCCAGGATTTGAACTCAGGTCGACGAGCCCATTTCCTACGACTCTAACCATGGCCTCCAGCTAAGTTAGTCCCTGCGATTCCTTTCTACAAGTGTGTACATATTTTAGTGACAAAAGTAAATATATTTGGCATTAAGAACAAAACTACTTCTTGTTATTTACTCTCTGTATATGATTAGGATTACTATCTTCGTATTAGTCGTTTTACGTTTTAGCCGGTATAACCTCCGGCTTTCAGGTGTCTTTTGACGTAATTGAAAAACTTTAGGGAATTTGTAACAAGAAATGTAACCCACGGGAATAAATGTGTCTTCATACTGCTGGCCTTATTTTGGAATCGCTCTAATCAGTTAATTCGCCCTTTTGCAACATAAGAATTCTAAATAATGTCAAATTGTATAGCCGAGAAATCGATTACGGGATAAAAAACAAAAAACAAACAAAACAAACAAATCAAGATCAATCCTGAATGGTGTTGTCGGGAAAAAAAATGAAAACTACTCACCTGCAATTTTCTGAGGGAAGCAAGCAGGAATAAAAATTGCGTAGTAATTTATACATGTGGTTGGTGTCTACCTTCCTTTTGATTGGTCGAATTGGTAAATAAATACCTTGTCACCACTCACGAAGGAGGGACTTTTTTCTGGACTAATTCTACTAGACCTAAGGTTACGATTCCTGTTTACACACTTGCAAGATCGCAACAAGGTTTCTTGCAAGCTTTTTCTCTGTTTAAACGTGACCAGGAGGTCTTTATTTGTATCCTCACCCAAGTGAACTGGCAATTCGCCAAAGTGTAAATAAACTCAATATAAAAAAAAAATCGTATCAGAAACCAAAGTTTTGTTCGTAATTATGATTGGAAAATTTGCGAGCAATTAAAACTACATATTTTAACACCTTCCACATTATATATATATACTTCTTTTTTTTTGGTGTAGTACCAAGTTTCTTGGTACAAGGTGATTCTAGGCTGGTCCTATTCTCTAACAGTAGTTTGTTGTAGAGTTCAGGTTCCGTATGAGAGCTCAATGCTTAATTTTTATAAACAGAGCAAATTTATTTGTGATTAAAAAGGCCTTAAATACCATTGGTATCGTGATTATCGACCATTTCCACTTGTGGGTATCTGAGGCCCACCGAGTTTCGTCAGACCACGTTTTTTTCTGGCCTGACGAAGTGACAGTTTCCAAACACTTGGGGGAACGTTCCAACACGCAGGTGAAAATGATATCAATAAAAAAAACATTCTTAAAAAAACATTGAATACACTATTTCATAATAGTTATTAGATTTGGATATAATTTTGTAATTTTCCAAGGTTTAAGTTCACAGGGGTTTGCTAGGAAAAAAAGACAAAAAGCTACATAATATTTATGATACTTCAAAAGTGTATTATTATTATTATTATTATTATTATTAGCTGCATGAACTATTCTCACAACTATTATGGGACACATGGCCTAAAGGATAAAGAAGTTAGGTAAAGACAGTTCTAAGTGACAGTTATCTCTGGACTGCAGGTTCAATCTTGGCCAGGGACAGCAGTAACATAGAATAATAATCATCACAGCTTAACGCCCCTACCCCAGCTATAGTTAGCGGAATGATAACAAGATACCCCCGTGCACTGAATAAAGGGTTAGGTTCAAAGTTCCGTGATGGCTCCCGAGGTCGAAAGAATAAATTTATAAACAGATACTACAGGAATGTAGAAAGTAAAACACCAGCGACTAACGATATAACTATTATATTATAATTATATTACTATAAATAATATATTAGTATAATAGTATATTATATATATCACACGCGTTGTCTTCTATTGCTTATAAAAATGGGAATGATAAAGTAAGAAATAGCACATATTGGAAAAATATGCGATATTGCCTGGCATCGACACCACTAACAAGCAAGATTCAACTTAGGTGGGCTGCGTCTACGTTCCAATGAATGAGATCTAGGTGCTCGCAAAGAAGTTATTTTATACGGGCCAGACTTACAAATGTCTAAGGCGTTCTACTGGACGTCTCTCTAACGCTACAAGACAAATGTGAAGGAGCAATATGAAACCGCCTCGCATATGTGACCTGAGCTGGGAAGTATCTAGCATGGATCGGAAATAGTGCGTAAGACATGGTGTTCGCTAAACTAAAGAACACTGTAAGTCAAGAAGTGAGACTAGAAGCACTAGAGATCGACCCCGGCCGAAACGTTAAAAAGGAAAAACATTAATTCTGCCCTTGGAGCATTTCGTTTGTCGTGTACTTCATTGGCTCCAGCAAGGCTGGCTGCTGCCACACTCGAGAAAACATTAAAATGTCTTCTTGACAGCATGCACAACATGGGGTAGTCATAATCATCTGATCTATCTCATTGCTATCGTTCTCGATAGGAAGAGTCCACCATATATATATATATATTATATATATATATATAAGGTAACTGAATAAATATTGAATAGTAATAAAGACATCTAGACGACTTAAGTTACAGTATTTACAAAAACTTATGAAGGACTTATTTCAGACTAAAGATCAGTTTAAGCAAACGATCGTAAATTAAAACGTATACACTAAACCAGTAAAGCAAAAGTAACTGAACATAAACTAATGCGAGCCCATGCATTTCGAATATGAATGTGGCAGAATATTAATGCTAGATATCCTGGTTTATCAAAAAGATGTATTTTTGTCTTGAGCAAAATGTGAATATGTTGTTTTTTATAGCTCATGGGCTGAGTATCAACATTCAGTAAAACAGTTATGTCTCTACACCTCTAGTTTTTGCTTTTAAATAGTCATTTTTTATACAGAGTATATACGCGCTTATTCAAACAGTTGCAACAGGTTTATTCGAGATACAAACTGGATAGATAAAGTACGATCTGACGAGTAATAAATATAGCTACTGGTATGACACAATGTACACGAATTCATAGTACCAACAGACAGTTAGGAAATGTTTTTTCTTAGATGATCTCTGAACTGCAGTGTACTTATCTGGCCTTATCTCTTGACTACTGGCTGTTGATTGAGGATCGTGTTTGGCGTTCGCTAACTGCCAAAACCCGTCTGATATATATACTATATGATGATAGAATGTAATCTATCACTTCTTAGGCAGTATTGCAGTCAAAATAAATAATAAGAAACATACAGTCCACACATATATAGAAATTTAAGCACTGAATGTCAATATACGCCTTATGTACAGTGAGTGTACAAAAGTACCAGTATGCAGTATCTAAAATAGACTGAGATGTCAGATGAGATACAAATGTGATGTATTCAATCTGAATTCAGCAGCCCTGCCAAATTAGTGATTGAGGTTAGAAAGTTATTTTTGTGCTTGACTCAATTTCTTGATGCTAAAACCGTGTATTTAGTCACGTTTGTTAGAAATTTCATCAATGTAGAAGTTCAGTATGGTTACGTATCTTTCCATTGTGATGCATACCATCCATCTGTAGTGTGGACCTTATAAATCCTAGTCAAGTTTTTCATTATAAAACCAGACTAGTTTGCAGCGTGGCTCTTGTCGGTAAGTTCTCAGTGGATATACGTCTCCTCAATTACGGCGAGTGATGTAGGGTCCCCTTTGGGTCCTGAGGTGCTGTAATGTGTTCCTTGTGAATGCGAAGAAACTGAGTGAGTCTTGCCGGTATGAGGTATGTAAATAGAGGCGAAGATGATTTAGAGACAGATTACCAAATGATTGTACTGCTGATGTATTATATCACATGTAGTGACGTAGTTTCTCATCCCACTCAGATCCTCTACTTCAATATACTTATCAGAAGCACCGCTGCTTTGAGAAGTTCATAAACATTAGTGGCAATTATACCATAGATAACTACTTACAGTATCTAAAGTTTGAAAAAATTGGAAAAAATCTCCCACACAAATTTCCAGTAATGACAGACGGACAAGATACGATAACTCGTGGCTAGAAAGTAAGAACGAACTCATAAGTGACGATCCCACCGTGTTTATCTACACATGGACACTAGATTTTTCCGATCAGCAAGACTTACAAGACATGTTGCATTGTCCATAGATATAAGTACCACCAAACATTTTAAAAATAATTTTCTCGTAATCTAAAGATAAAGAATTTAATTTCGCGAGAACGTAATTCAACAAATAGATATTATATACTAAATTAAATTACATTCTATGGAAAGATGTTGCCGGTAAAGAGCGTGGGAAATTACCATTGGGGAAGGTATGAACCCAACTACTTTCCCTCACAGCTATGGTAAATAGTAGAGAGCAGTTTCGACTCTTTAATTTAGTTAGGCAACCGCTCGTAGGAAAAGGAAACTCTGAATTCAAACCTGTAAATCTTCGCTTGGGTGTCACCTAGAATAAATGGCTCGGTCATAATTAGTGATCTTAAAAATAAATAATTACTTGTGTTATTGACTCTCTTAAAAATCTAGTAGTTTTTCTCAGTGTAATGAAATCAACCCTATGGGGTCGGATTTAAATAGAAACCAATCCAACTATAATTAAAATAAGTGTCATCTTTTTAGGACACGGAATTGTGAATTTCACATTTCGTGATCATAAACAAAAAGGTTAATCAGTACATAAAATCGGCTAATAAATGAGTATATGTGATTTTTGAAGCATAAAACCAATGCCTATTATTTTTAATTTTGACGACGATGAGTTCAGATTTTGAAAAAAGAAAAATCAAATTTATTGTTTTATCTGAACCTAAAGCAATAGAACGTGAATACAAAATACAATTATTCAAAATGAAAATATACATGAAATGCCACTTGAAAATTCATTATTTGCTAAAAGCAAATACTTGTCAAAATAATTAGTCGCTACGATCAATTTTCTTTAAAAACGATTTTCAATTTTTTGTTATTCCTGTAGGGTTATTTCTGATTTGCTGAAGGAGTTGTCCTGCCCGCCTTGAATTCAGCTGTCCCCTAGGCCTCTTTATTAATCGGCTGATTCGAATTTCTTCTTCCGCCTTCCTCAGCACAAGGCACTGGGTTAGACAATGTCATTCCCTCGTGGGCTGCGTAACGCACTATGATCAGTTAAATTTATACACATACTATTCTTTATCTCGATGTCTGTACCTTAATGTATATTACTTCATTATTATTCGGAACAGTGACATTTAATGTAGGGTATGTTTGAGTGTACAGGGGGACGTATCGATAATCTTCATTTGTTTATGATGTTGTTTGTTCATCTGCTGAATGATATAAAAGTTGCCCTCAACTATGTCGGGGCGCTTTCAACGAGTTATGGATTTTGTCATAACCTTAATCTTCACTCCCAATAATTCTACTTCTCAACTCTCCTCGTCCCTCTTCCAAGTTTATTGTTATTATTATTTAATTTTCACATAGTTTGCTGATGTCTTTCCTAGAGTTTGAGTGTCAAAAATCCGCCCAGGTCTCCCAGGACTCTCTTGAGTATCCAGTCCGTTTTTAATAACGCTGTTATCATGAATCGTCTTAATTCTTCCTCTAATTTCCTATTCCTCTTTTTTAAGCTTTTTGGTACCGTCTAAGTGCCCCAATATTATTTGATATCATGCTCACCCTCATTCAACAGTTTTTTTATCATTTCTCAAACAAGGTCTAAGTATAGTCTATCTTGTTTTCATTCATCATCAATAATTATTATCATATCATTATTATTCATACAAATCATTGGAGAAAACGATTATTTTAACAGAGGCATTTGTATGATTTTAAATATTAAAATGTAACATTGATTACAATCAAACATTTAAAGGTAGATCAAATTACATAATTGGGGTTTTGATACGTCATTAAACAAATAAACCAAACCAAATAACAATTCTTGTATACATATATATATACACATACATATGTTACATAATCTATGCGGTTGCATAAGATTATTGTCAATCCCCTGTATTCTGGGGGTGACCCTTTTCATATCATGCCGGGTCCTTCCATGGAAAATTACAGAAGCCCGCCAAAATACGTGAAGTCACGGGCTGTATTTTTCAGTTAGACGTCAGGCAGAGAGAGTCGGCCATTTTAGGTCCTGCTAAAACGGAACTCACGCGCGCTATGATAGTCAGATATTTAGTTACATGAATGTATAGTTAAGGAAATAAAAAAGTTGTAGTAATTTAATATTTCTTGTGGTTGATGAATGCTCTGGTAACAAGACTAGAAATGACGACCAGCCAGCAAGAACATAGTAATAGAAGACCAGGCCAAGTCAAGAGAAGATATACAAAAGACGATCAGAAGCATACCAAGACGGCAGCAGAAGAATAGATGTAAGGGAAGAAGAAGAGGGTATGCAACATTATTTTATTTAGTGCAGTGAAGAAGCGCTATGCAACACAACCAACCTCTGCACTAGCAGGGTGTGACACAAGTCAATTTTCTAAGCGGAGTTAACAGGTTTGAATTCAGAGTTTTCCTTCTCCTATACCGGTTTCCTAACGCAAAATTGAAAGCTTCAGTCTGCCCTAACTATTTATCCATAGCTGGAGGGAGATAGGATCATACCTTCCAAGGGTATTAGCGCTAAGGAAATCAATTACAACATCCAGGATTTGAATTCGGGCGAGAAGTCCATTTCCCATTACTAACCATTACACCGCGCACTTCCTATACACACATACATATGTTCTTGCCACTTTCCTAAATAGCGAGCAGAGCCCGTTCAGTACTTAAATGGGAATCATCACTTTCATTGCCAAACTAAGGAGACTCTAGTAAACAACACGACGAAATACATAAACCATATTAATCTACTCTAGAAAATCAAGTAAAACAAATAAACATCTACTCACTTTTCTATAGCCAAAGTGGAATTTTTTGAGACAACTAAAAAATTGCCATAAATCTAAGTTTAAAGAAACACACACACACATATATATATATATATATATATATATATATATATATCTTACATATACAACCATGTATATACATGTATGCATATACAATAATCACATGTTACATATACATACACATGTATATACATGTATGCATAACAATATGTACACATATATGTATATACATATATACACATGTATGCATATATATACACATGCATATATATGTATGCATATCATATATACAAATGTAATGCATAATGTATACACATGTATATACATGTATGCATATATATATATATAGTAATATATATATATACATTATATATTGTAATTACTATGTATAATATATAATTATAATTATGCATTATATTAATATTATATATATGCATACATATATATATATGTATATATATATCATATATATATATTGTATAAATATATATGTATATATAATATATGCTATATATACTATGTATGTATATTATGTATATATATATGTATATATATATGTATGTATATATATGTATATATATATGTATATATATATGTATGTATAATATATGTATGGTATATATATATATGTATATATATATATGTATTATATATGTATTTATATATATATGTAATGTATATATATATATATGTATATATATATATATATGAGTGTGTATGTAATATATTATATATAATGTGTGGTATATATATATGTGTATATATATATATAATGTATGTATATATATATATATATATATATATATATTATGTAGTATGTATGTATGTTATATACATGTATATATCAACAGAGAGCATGTCTTCAATCATTGCCATCTGCGCATACCGTAATCTCGATATAACACTACCAAACGGAATCTATAAAGGAGGCCGGTTACCCCCAGGTTATTCACGAACCAGTGACATTACAAATTAGATTTCCACACCAAGACATCAGATAGTCGGATCAAGTGATCATGTCAAGGTTTCAAAATCACTTTTTTGTCGAGATGATCACGGCCTTTGACGAACAAGAACGTTTCTCACTGATTTAGTATGATAATTACACCACAAAGGGCACAGAGATGGTAAACAACAAAAGAAGTTTCAAATCGTTTTACTTTGTCACTTTCTTTTATAACTATACCCTTTGAATAGATGAACGTATTAGACACAACGAGTTCGTATTAAACGTTCATATTTGACTATAAGTAGAGACATACAGATATGTGTATCTTATCTCTCCTCTATCAACACTTCACTTAATATATATATATATATATATATATATATTATATATATTTATATATATAACTGTAGTGTGAGGTGGTCTATTTTCAGCTTTTGCTGGAATGGTGTACCAAATTGAGTATTAATTGGTAGAGTGCTCAATATAAAATAGACCTGTTATAATAGTAAGAATAATATAGCGGTTTCACATATCCATTTATTAGGACAAAGGAACATTCACAACCATATTGGTTTCATGCGATGCATTCATCAGGTGAAAGATGTTTCAAATGTAAGGAAAATCAAAAGAAAATTCAAAAAATTTCAAAAAATTCATATCGGATGCATGAGACAGGGATGGTATTGGATAAATGATGTGTGTATGTAGTGAAGGTGAATTGAATATATGAGAGTGTTTTATGGGCAGCATAAAGGTTGCGTCGCGTGGTAACAGGTGACACACCTAATACGTTTGATCTGTGAGTGTGTGGTATTTTAACAGTGCTTACGTGCGAGCGTTTGTATTTGTGCATGTATGTGTGTGTGTATGTTTTTTTTTCTATCGGATGTGTGGTGGTGTATATTATAACAGTCCGGTCGTGTTAGTTGAGGATTGAGGTTGAATAATATTAACTTTAAGGTTGCAAATGTTGTATATATGGGTGGGGGGGTTTGAACGGCGGTGGCGTTGTCAACCGGACGTGGTTGCACGTGGTTACACATACACACGACATAGACACGCATACAAAAACTATTCATACATACCGATATGCACACACATGTCACTATCTGTGCTGCGTAAGCCTTACATATACATACTGAAGCGTATACGCATACTTATGGGCCACACGTGCACATATATACGCAATAGCACACATGTATACCACAGACACATACGCATATACGTATACATACAAATGCGGGCACATACACTCACACATACACGTACAAACACACATACATATACATGCAATACATATATACAAACCATATGATAAAAAGGGTTGGCGGCCTTGCATATAAGAGGCAATAGGTGGGGCATCATATAGATGCTAGGGCTTGACGTGACCAGCCGATTGATCGGAGGGGGTCTCTCCGACCGCCGTCTAGCCCAAGACAGGTCCAAAGTGGAGTATTGCAAGGCATGGGTTGCTCAACCACCTGGGTTCTTCTCCTTAAGTGTCACAGGCCGCCACACACGGCCAACAGGTGGTCCCATTTGGGGAGTCTTACCCCTCTGCAGAGGTGCAGTCAGTGCATGCTAACACATCTAGCACATTCGGTTTTCCGGTTAACGACGGGGGTCCAGTGAGCTTCGGTCGCTGGACCGTCGAGAGTTTAATAATAGCGTCGATCCCAGGGCGCTATCCCCCCCCCCCCAGGCAACGACACAATTTTTGTTCTTTCTACCCGTGAGCTTCGGCTTGTGTTTGCCCACATAAAACGAGGCCTTGTGCCCAGCCCATACAAGTGGCGGTATGAGCAAATACCCAATGCATTCTAACACCCTAGCGACAGGCCGGTACAATAGTAAGAAGAGACCTGAAGTCTCAAGAGCTGAGGATACTTGCTGTCACTCAGACTCCAGTGGAAGACCATTAGCTTACGCTAAAAAATCGCGGTGGTGTTCCCCCTAGCAACTATAGTACTACTTATCCCGAGAAGAAAGGATTGTATTTCCATGGCTTTGGAAGGTTAATGCAATGTTATATAGTGAAGAGGAATGCGAAAACCTACTACAAGGCCTACTGTATTTTCTCTCCCTCTATTCTTTCTTTTAGCTTTATAAAATCAAGCAATGATTTATATACCACTTAAAGACGCTCATCCATTTCCATGGGTCATTGCTAGAACGGCAAATATTTCTCTCTTGAGTGTGCGGCGACACTTGAACCTTGCTATTGAATACTGCCTTGCATACAAGTAGCTGAGATTGGATTCAAATATATAATTCAAGATATCTTTTCTCAGGCATGCTAGTTTGGAAACTTCATCGTGAGGAATGAAGCACGCTCGGCAATCTGTGAGTATTATATATAAGTAAAATGCGGACTGAAGAGATTGAATTGAATTATAGTTAGAGTCAAATAGGAAGCGCTGGGTGTAATGGTTAAAGTCATGGGAAAGGACTCGTCGCCCCGAGTTCAAATCCCGGACGTGCGTAATTTTCATTTCACTTAGCGCTAATATCCTGGGGAAATGTATGGATCCTACTCTCCCTCCAGCTATGGATGAATAATAGCGCAGACTGGGCTCTTTAACATTGTTAGGTAACCGGTATAGAAGAAGGAAAACTGAATTTCAAAAACTGTTGAACTACGCTTAAGAAATTGACCTTGTGTCACATCCTGTTATATATATAATATTTAGAGTCAAGTCCAGCTACTTCTTGGTAAGTAGTATTTCATAACATGTCTTATATATATATAATATATTATATATTATATATATATATATATATGTGGTGTGTGTGTGTGTGTGTGTGTGTATTTTGTATTAGACGATGGAAAATAAAGTGCTCGATTACAGATGTAATAGCTTTATTCATTTGTTATGGTTTACTATACAATTAAATGGTGTTTGTTACCATTGGTATTAAAGCATTTCTAGTAAGTCGCTTATCCTCAAATCAAGCGACTGAACAGAAGACTGCACATTTTTATTCAGTTATATATGTATATATCCAAGCGGTGGAGCTGTCTCGTTCATCGTGCAACTCACAAATGGCACAAAAGGATTCTCTCGTCGATTTCAACGGATGAGGGCTTCATCCACTGAAAACCTAAAAGTGCTTTCTTTTAGTGGTGAAGGCTTTGTGTGGGACCATCCGAACTTTTTGGCACAGCCGATAGGAAAGAATTTGTACACAAGGAATGCCACAAACCCAATGAAAGGGACTGACCTCAGGTTTTTCAAATTCAGCATTTTCCTTCCCAGACTGGTTACTTATCTAAGGTTAAAGAACCAGTCTGTCCTATTTTACCCATAGCTGGAGGAAAAATTATGAATTCATACCTTTCCCCAAAGGTATTAGCGCTATGTGAAATTCAAACAGCCATGTCTAGGATCGAACTCGGGTCGACGAGTCCATTTCGTAACCTCACTAACCATTATGCACGCGCCCCCATAAGTTCTCGCATACCGAATGATACTCCAGCATCCACACACATAGTTGTAACAGATTGTTAACCAAGATTGCTCAAAACGGCAATTTCTGTCCAACTCAAACTCCTGTTATTTGTTTTCTATCACAAATTTCATCTCATCAACCTTTTGTCACAGTTATCCAGAAGATATCTAAAAGAAATATCTAGATAAATAGATACATATATTTATGCAAAGGTATTTAATCATTTATAATTTTTTAAAACTTTAGTTTAACATTTAGATGTAAAATGTAGCTGTATGAAAATAACCTCTGTGCAAATCTGAAAAAAAAAAAAAAAAAAACAAAGGTAAAAGATAAATTTATAAACAGTACAGTACAGGATATTGAGTAAAAAAAAAAACACACACACGCATATATATATATGTATATATATATATATATATATATATATATATATATATATATATTCACACGCGTTGTCTCGTGTCATTTGCGGATAAAAATGGTATGATAAAGTAAGAAATAGCACAATTGTTAAAAAATATGCGATATTGCTGGCATCGACACCTACAAGCCAAGATTCAACTTAGGTGGGCTGGTCACGTTGTCGAATGAATGAGATCAGGCTTCCAAAGAAGATTTTATACGGGCAACTACCAAATGCTAAGCGTTCTACTGGACGTCCTCTCTAACGCTACAAGACAAATTGAAGGACAATTTGAACCGCCTCGATATTGACCTGAGTGCTTGGGAAGATCTAGCATCGGATCGGAAGGAATGGCGTAAGACATGTTTCGCTAAACTAAAGAACCTTGAACAAAATAGACTGAAGCATAGAGATCGACCCCGCCAAACTTTAAAAGAAAAACATTTAACTTCTGCCTTGGAGCATTTCGTTTGTCAGTGTAGCTTCATGGCTCGCAGCAGGGCTGGGCTGCTGTCACACTCGAGGAAACATAAAATGTCTTCTTGACAGCATGCACAACATGGGAGGAATCAAATCACTCACTGCTGACTCTCATCTATCGTTCTCGATAGGAGAGTCCACCATATATATATATATATATATATATATATAGTAACTGAATAAATAATTGAATAGGTAATAAAGACATCTAGACGACGTTAAGTTACGAAGTATTTACAAAACTTATGAAGGAATTTATTTCAGACTAAATCAGTTTAAGCAAAAATCGTAAATTAATAACGAACACTAAACAGTAAACAAAGAACTGAACATAAACTAAATGCCTGCAATTTGAATATGAAATGTGCTAGAATATTAAGCTAATATCACTGGTTTACAAAAAATATTTTTTGTCTGAGGCAAGAATGTGAATAGGTGTTTTTTACTAATTTGGGTGTGCTGAATTCAAATTTATAAACAGTTTTGCTCTATCACCTCTAGTTTTCTGTCTTTTAAATAGTCTCATTTTTGTATATACAGAGTATATACGCGCTTATTTCAACAGTTGCAACAGTTTATTAGAGATAAAACTGGATAGATAAAGTACATTGACGGAATAAATATACTTGGATGACACAATGTACACAATTCATAGTACCACAGACAGTTAGAAATGTGTTTTCTTAGATGATCTGCTGACTGTCAGTGTACTACTGGCCAGCGCACTACTGGCTGTTGATTGAGACGTGTTGGCTTCGCTTAACTGCCAAAACCCGTCCTGATATATAGCTATATATATATAATGTAATGCTATCACTTACAGTTATTGCACAATAACTAAAAAAGAAGACATAAGTCACACAATATTAGAAATTAACACTGAATGTATATACGCCTTTATGTACAGTATGTGTACAAAATGTACAGTATGCATATCTAAAAAACTAGAGGTAATGAGTACAAATGGATTTCAAATCTGAATTCAGCACCTCCAAATTAGGTTAAAACAGTTATTTTTGTGCTTGACTCAATTTCTTTGTAAACCAGTGTATTTAGTCACGGTTGTTAGAATTCTCATCAATGTAGAGTTTCAGTTGGTTAACGTATGTTTCCATTGTGATGCATACCAGTCCCATCTGTAGTGTTCCTTATAAATCCTAGTCTATAGTTTTTCATTATAAACCCTAGTTTGCAGCGTGTCTTCGTAATCTCAGTATATACGATCCCTTGCAATCCGAGTATGTAGTGTCCCCTTTAATCCTAGTCTGTAATGTTTCCTTGTAATCCAAAATATAGCTCTTGCCGGCAGAAGGTTAAATTAGCAAATGATTTGAGGACAGTTACCAATGATCTTAAAATGCTTTCTGTTTCGGTCTCACTTTGACGAATTATTACCAGAAGCACCTGCTGCTTTTGAGAAAGTTCATAAACATTAGTGGCAATTATACCATAGATAACTACTTACAGTATCTAAAGTTTGAAAAAATTGGAAAAAAATCTCCCACACAAATTATCCAAGTAAGACGGACAAGATACGATGAACGTGGCTAGAAAAGTAAGAACGAACTCATAAGTGACGATCCCCCGTGTTTATCTACACATGGACACTAGATTTTTCCGATCAGCAAAGACTTACATAGACATGTTGCATTGTCCATGAATAAGTACCACCATAACATTTTAAAAAAATAATTTTCTCGTAATCTAAAGATAACAGGAATTAATTTCGCGAGGAACGTAATTCAATCAAAATAGATATTATATACTAAAATGTAAAAATACATTTTGAAAGATGTTGCCTAAAGAGCGTGGGAAAATTACCATTGGGAAAGGTATGAACCCAACTACTTTCCCTCCAGCTATGGGTAAATAGTAGAGCAGTTTCGACTCTTTAATCTTAGTTAGGCAACCGGTCTAGGAAAAGGAAAACTCTGAATTCAAACCTGTTAAACTTCGCTTGGGGTGGTCACAACTAGAATAGGCTCGGTCCTAATTAGTGATCTTAAAAAATAAATAATTACTTGGTGTTATTGATCTCTTAAAAATCTAAGTTTTTTCTCAGTGTAATGAAATCAACCCTATGGATGGATTTAAATAGAAACCAATCAAAATATAATTAAAATAAGTGTCATCTTTTTACAGGAATTAATTTCACATTTCGTGATCATAAACAAAAGGTTAATCAGTACATAAAATCGGCTAATAAATGAGTATATGGATTTTTGAAGCCATAAAACCAATGCCTATTATTTTCTAATTTGACGACGATGAGTTCAGATTTTGAAAAAGAAATCAAATTTATTGTTTTATCTGAACCTAAAGCCAATAGGAACAGTGAATACAAGAATACAATTATTCAAAATGAAATATACATGAAATGCCACTTGAAATTCATTATTTGCTAAAAGCAAATACTTGTCAAAATAATTAGTCGCTACGATCAATTTTCTCTAAAAACGATTTTCAATTTTTGTTATTCCTGTAGGGGTTAATTTCGCATTTGCCTGAGGAGTTGTCTGCCCGCTTGATGTCGCTGGTTCCCGCTAGGGGCCTCTTGTATTAAATCGGCTGATTCGAATTTCTCTTCCTCCTTCCTCGCTACAAGGCCACATGGGTTAGACAATTGTCATTCCCTTCTCGTTGGGGCTTTGGCCCTCAACGCCAGCTACTGATCACTGTAAGTGATTTATACAGCATGGACTATTCTTAGTCTCATGTCTGTACCTTCATATTATATGTACTTTTATATTATCTTGACAGTGACTTTTATGTATGTATGTTTATGTACACTATCATATCTTCCATTGTTTATGTATCTTGTTTATTCATGTGCTGTATTATATAAAATGTTTTGTCCCTCAACCTATGTCGGAGGTTGCGTTTCAACGAGTTATGATTTTGTCATAACCTTTGAATCTTACACTCCAATTAATTCTACTTCTCAACTCTTCCTCGTCCTGCTTCCAAGTTTATTGTTATTATTATTTAATTTTTCACATTAGAATTTGCTGATGGTCTTTCCCTAGAGTTTGAGTGTCAAAAAGTCCCCCCCAGGTCTCCAGGACTCTCTTGAGTATTCCAGTCGTTTTTAATAACGCTGTTATCATGATCGTCTTAATTCTTCCTCTAATTTCCTATTCCTCTTTTTTAAGCTTTTTGGTACCGTTCTAAGTGCCCCAACTATTATTGATATCATGCTCACCCTCATTCAACAGTTTTTTTTCATTTCTCAAACAAGGTCTAAGTATTAGTCTATCTTGTTTTCATTCATCATCATAATTATTATCATTATCATTATTATTCATACAAATCATTGAGAAAACGATTATTTTACAGAAGCATTTGTATGATTTTAAATATTAAAATGTAACATTGATTACAATCAAACATTTAAAAAGTAGATCAAATTACATAATTGGGGTTTTGATACGTCATTAAACAAATAAACCAAACCAAATAACAATTCTTGTATACATATATATATACACATACATATGTTACATAATCTATGCGGTTGCATAAGATTATTGTCAATCCCCTGTAATTCTGAGGGGCTGACCCTTTTCATATCATAGCCGGGTCCTTCCATGGAAAATTACAGAAGCCCGCCAAAATACGTGAAGTCACCAGTTTTTCAGTTAGACGTCAGGCAGAGAAGTCGGCCATTTTAGGTCCTGCCTAAAACTGGAACTCACGCGCGCTATGATAGTCAGATATTTAGTTACATGAAATGTATAGTTAAGGAAATAAAAGTTGTATAATTAATATGTTCTTGTGGTTGATGAATGCCTTGGTAACAAGACTAGGAAATGACGACCAGCCAGCAAGAACATAGTAATAGAAGACCAGGCCAAGTCAAGTTGAAGATATACAAAAGACGATCAGAAGCATACCAAGACGGCCAGCAGAAGAATAGATGTCCAAGTAAGTGAAGAAGAAGAGGTATGCAACATTATATTTATTTAGTGCCAGTGAAGAAGGCGCTATGCAACACATACCAACCCCTCTGCACTAGCAGGGTGTGACACAAGGTCAATTTCTTAAGCGGAGTTCAACAGGTTTGAATTCAGAGTTTTCCTTCTCCTATACCGGTTTCCTAACCAAGATTGAAGAGCTTAGTCTGCCCTACTATTTATCCATAGCTGGAGGGAGAGTAGGATTCATACCTTGCCCAAGGGTATTAGCGCTAAGTGAAATGCAATTACAACATCCAGGATTTGAATTCGGGGCGACGAGTCCATTTCCCATTAATAACCATTACACCGCGCACTTCCTTATACACACATACATATGTTCTTGCCACTTTGCCTAAATAGCGAAGAGCCCGTTCAGTACTTAAATGGGAATCATCACTTTCATATGCCAAATTAAGGAGACTCTAGTAAACTACACGACGAAATACATAAACCATATTAATCTACTCTAGAAAATCAAGTAAAACAAAATAAACATCTACTCACTTTTCTATAGCCAAAGTGGGAATTTTTTCGACAACTAAAAAATTGCCAAATAAATCTAAGTTTAAAGAAACACACACACACATATATATATATATATATATATATATATATATATACATATACACACATGTATATACATGTATGCATATACATATATACACATGTATGCATATACATACACATGTATATACATGTATGCATAAACATATGTACACATATATGTATATACATATATACACATGTATGCATATATATACACATGCATATATATGTATGCATATGCATATATACAAATGTATGCATATGTATACACATGTATATACATGTATGCATATATATATATATAGATAATATATATATACATGTATATATGTGTATATACATATGTATATACATATATATATGTATATATTACATATTATATGTATATATATATATATATATATGTATATATATATGTATATATATATATATATATATATATATATATGTATATATATATGTATTATATATATGTATATATATATGTATATATATATGTTATGTATATATGTATATATATATGTATATATATATATATGTTATATATATGTATGTATATATATGATATATATATATGTATATATATATGTATTATATATATATGTATATATATATATATATGTGTATATATATATATATATGAGTGTGTATGTATATATAATTATAAATGTGTGTATATATATATATATATATATATATATTATGTATATATATATATATATATATATATATGTATGTATGTATGTATGTATGTATGTATATACATGTATATATCAACAGGAGAGCATGTCTTCAATCATTGACATCTGCGCATACCGTAATCTCGATATACACTACCAAACGGAATCTATAAAGGAAGGCCGGTTACCCCCAGGTTATTTCACGAACCAGTGACATTACAAATTAGATTTCCACACCAAAGAATCAAGATAGTCGGATCAAGTGATCATGTTCAAGGTTCAAAAATCACTTTTTTGTCGAGATTGATCACGGCCTTTGACGAACAAGAACGTTTCTCACTGATTTATTGATGAAATATCAACCACAAAGGGCAGCAGAGATGGTAAACAACAAAAGAAGTTTCAAAATCGTTTTACTTTGTCACTTTCTTTTTATATAACCCTTTGTAATATATGAACGTATTAGACACAACGAGTTCGTATTTAAACGTTCATATTTGACTATAAGCAGAGACATACAGATATGTGTATCTTATACTCTCTCTCAAACACACTTACATTATATATATATATATATATATATATATATATTTATATATATACTGTAGTGTGAGGTGGTCACTATTTCAGCTTTTGCTGGAATGGTGTACCAAAGGCAGTATTAATTGGTAGAGTGCTCAATATAAAATAGAGCTGTTATATAATATAAGATAAATATATAGCGGTTTCACATATCCATTTATTAGGTGACAAAGGAACATTCACAACCATATTGGTTTCATGCGATGCATTCATCAGGTGAAGATGTTTCAAATGTAAGGAAAATCAAAAGAAAAATTCAAAAAATTTCAAAAAATTCAATAGACACGGGATGCGTATGATTGGATAAAATGATGTGTGTATGTATGTGAAGGTGAATTGAATATATGAGAGTGTTTATGGGCAGCATAAAGGTTGCGTACGCGTGGTAACAGGTGACACACCTAATACGTTGATCTGTGAGTGTGTGGTATTTTAACAGTGCTTACGTGCGAGCGTTTGTATTTGTGCATGTATGTGTGTGTGTATGTTTTTTTTTCTATCGGATGTGTTGGTGGTGTATATTGTATACAGTCCGGTCGTGTTAGTTGAGGATTGAGGTTGAATAATATTAACTTTAAGGTTGCAAATGTTGTATATTATGGGTGGGGGGGTTATTGAACGGCGGTGTGGCGTTGTCAACCGGACGTGGTTGCACGTGGTTACACATACACACGACATAGACACGCATACAAAACAATATTCATACATACCGATATGCACACACATGTCACTATCTGTGCTGCGTAAGCCTTACATATACATACTGAAGCGTATACGCATACTACTATGGGCCACACGTGCACATATATACGCACATACGCACACATGTATACACAGACACATACGCATATACGTATACATACAAATGCGGGCACATACACTCACACATACACGTACAAACACACATACATATACATGCATACATATATACACGCGTACATACACGTACAAACATACATACACATATGTGTACAAAGACACATGCATGCATGCACATACATACAAGTGGGGTACAAGGTAAATACAATGTAAATCTGGCCAACGCTGGGGTCCAGTGGCTTCGGCCCTGGATCTTTACAAGTTAATAGCGTCGATCCCAGGGGGCTGTCCCGCCAGGCAATACATGCCTCCTTGATTTAAAGGGGCAGGGCTGGGTTTATAGCTCAGCGCCTGAGGCGCCCCCTTGAGGGGGAATGCCGAGGGGATCAGCGGAATTTTTGTTCTCTCCCAACCATGAGCTTCGGCTTGTGGGTGGGCCCACGTTAAAACGAGGCCTTGTGCCCAGCCCATACAAGTGGGGTATGAGGCAAATACCTGTAGATATGGTCAACAGTATTAATAATGTAAAATAATTTTATTAATAATTGAGGATTACATATAACGAAAATAATGGAGGATGTGGCGTAATTAACTAAGAGAATTGTGACTTGTGTAGTAATATAGTTTCAACTACAGAATCTCCATTATAATAAGATTTATTAACCCTTTCATACGAGCAGGATGGGACACAATTGAATTCAAAGTTTTCCTTCTCCTATACCGGTTTCCTAACCAAGATTTTTTCTGTCCTACTATTTATTCATTGCTGGAGGGAGAGTAGGATTCATACCTTTCCCAAAGGGTATTAGCGCTAAGTGAAATGCAATTACAACATCTAGAATTTGAACTCGGGGCGACGAATCCATTTCCCATTACTAACCATTATACCACTCACTTCCTTATGCACACATACATATGTCTCTTAGAATAGTTGGTTAACCAAGGTTGAAGAGCGCAGTTTGGGCAAGTAGTTGGATGCATACCTTTCCAAAGGATATTAGCACTATGTGAACTGGAGCTTCATCCAGGATTTGAACTCAGGTCGACGAGCCCATTTCCTACGACTCTAACCACGGCCTCCAGCTAAGTTAGTCCCTTCGATTCCTTTCTACAAGTGTATACATATTTTAGTGACAAACTTTCAAGTAATATATTTGGAATTAAGAACAAAACTACTTCTTGTTATTTACTCTATGTATATGATTAGGATTACTATCTTCGTATTAGTCGTTTTACGTTTTAGCCGGTATAACCTCCGGCTTTCAGGTGTCTTTTGACGTAATTGAAAAACTTTAGGGAATTTGTAACAAGAAATGTAACCCACGGGAATAAATGTGTCTTCATACTGCTGGCCTTATTTTGGAATCGCTCTAATCAGTTAATTCGCCTTTTGCAACATAAGAATTCTAAATAAGTCAAATTGTATAGCCGAGAAATCGATTACGGGATAAAAAACAAAAAACAAACAAAACAAACAAATCAAGATCAATCCTGAATAGTGTTGTCGGGAAAAAAAATGAAAACTACTCACCTGCAATCTTCTGAGGGAAGAAAGCAGGAATAAAAATTGCGTAGTAATTTATACATGTGGTTGGTGTCTACCTTCCTTTTGATTGGTCGAATTGGTAAATAAATACCTTGTCACCACTCACGAAGGAGGGACTTTTTTCTGGACTATTTCTACTAGACCTAAGGTTACGATTCTTGTTTACACACTTGCAAGGTCGCAACAAGGTTTCTTGGAAGCTTTTTCCCCGTTTAAATTTGACCAGGAGGTCTTTATTTGTATCCTCACCCAAGTGAACTGGCAATTCGCCAAAGTGTAAATAAACTCAATATAAAAAAAAAAAATCGTATCAGAAACCAATGTTTGTTCGTAATTATGATTGGAAAATTTGCGAGCAACTAAACTACATATTTTAACACCTTCCACATATATATATATATATATATATATATATATATATATATATATATATTTTTTTTTTTGGGGGGGAGACCAAGTTTCTTGGTAAAAGGATGATTCTAGGCTGGTCCTATTCTCTAACAGTAGTTTGTTGTAGAGTTCAGGTTCCGCATGATAGCTCAATGCTTAATTTTTATAAACAGAGCAAATTTATTTGTGATTAAAAAGGCCTTAAATACCATTGGTATCGTGATTATCGACCATTTCCACTTGTGGGTATCTGAGGCCCACCGAGTTTCGTCAGACCACGTTTTTTTTCTGGTCTGACGAAGTGACAGTTTCCAAACAGTTGGGGGAACGTTCCAACACGCAGGTGAAAATGATATCAATAAAAAAACATTCTTAAAAAAACATTGAATACACTATTCCATAATAGTAATTAGATTTGGATATAATTTTGTAATTTTGCAAGGTTTAAGTTCACAGGGGTTTGCTAGAAAAAAAAAGACAAAAAGCTACATAATATTTATGATACTTCAAAAGTGTATTATTATTATTATTATTATTATTATTATTAGCAGCATGAAATATTCTCACAACTATTATGGGACACATGGCCTAAAGGATAAAGAAGTTAGGTAAAGACAGTTCTAAGTGACAGTTATCTTTGGACTGCAGGTTCAATCTTGGCCAGGGGCAGCAGTAACATAGAATAATAATTAACACAGCTTAACGCCCCTAACACAACTAAGGTTAATGGAATGATTAACGTATGCCCCCGTGGACTGAATAAAGGGTTAGGTTCAAAGTTACGTGATTGCTCTGGAGGTCGAAAAGAAGGTTCCCGAGTCTGACAAGAAATAACTGAAGAATGCCGGAGGGCACGTCGGCTGAAACGTTGTACTCATAACAGTGAAGATGAAGACAATAGTCCGAATAATGCAGATAATAGTTATTATGGGAAAGCATATTGTCATTAATACAAGATCTTTTGAATATCAGGCATCAGAAATAATTTTGTGATACTCACACATGATAAACTGATGAATCAATTGTTAGTATTTGGAGGAAATGTAGAGGTTAACCGATAACAGACGACGAATCGCCATGATCATTTGTTAGTCAAGTGTTTCTCTTCCTGTGTGGAAAGAAATACATTTAATTTCTTTTTCACTTTGGTTTTCTTTGTTATTCAATCGACTTGGATTCTCAAAATTGTGAACATTCACCCCGAAAACCGGAAACGAATTAGGAAGCTAAAGGTAAGTGATTTAAAGTTTATATCAATAATCATTGATAATGGATAAGCTATTGAAATCGTTCTAACATTTTTATTTGCTTTGTTCGCATAGCATAGATTATACCGGCTGCGAGCGGGAAGAAAAGGGGATTTCTTGTGCAAATGTTGAAAGCTTTGTAAACTAAATGTTGAGTTTAGAATCATCATCATCATCATCATCATCATCATCATGTCATGCATGCAGCACGGGTATCCATGACAATCTTTCGCCAACCTTTCCTATCATTCATTGCACCTGGGAGCTCCTCTGCGGAGCAGCCAGCATCTTCACATAACTGGTCAATGTAGGTCCTTGCTGGGCGCCCACACTTGCATATCAATGTGTTGGCTTCCACAGGAGAACGTCGCTTATGAGTTCATCCTTGCTTCTCCAGCAGTGTCCTGCATGCCTTGTCCCTCTCACTCGGATAGTTTGTGAGATGGGGGGCAGGTAACCGTACAGCTGTTTTCTTTGAGGGGTGCTGTTTCCACAACTTATTCAAGACTGCACGCAGCATTCTTGTGCAGCTCCCATCTAGCTTATTCTCAAGACGCTTTGATAGGGTCCGGGTGATGCAGCCATATAGCAGCACCGACACAACCACAGCCTGGAAGAACTGTCGATCGATCGAACAGAAAAAAAAACAATGCAGCAATTTTTTTCTTTACTTTTATACTACTGGAATAGCGTTTTGTCCACTTTTTAAAAAGTAAGAAAAAAATAACAAAAAAACTGTTTTCTCCCGTTGGCTTGAACAGACGATTAAATATGGCGTTATCAACATGTTGTTCATAATAAAAGAGGTAGACAAGAGTTTAGATGCAGGTTTAATCCTGACTTCAGGCAAAAATAACATGAATACTTAACATAGCTTAACACTTGTATCAGGTCATGGTTAACAAAATGAGAAATATCTACTTCAATGGATCTATTTTAAACCGATAGGATTGGACGTAATACAGTTTTAAGTAGGGTTTGCCCAAACAGATGGCATTTGCGTATTTTACTCAATGAATTTACCACCCCCATCGATTGAAAAAAATTACCAAATATCAGGGAATTTCCGATTTAAAAAAATTTCAGTGTTGATTTATCAATGAATGAATTTTATAATGCATCATTTACTTTTTCTCTGAATGTTTGAGATGAGGCTTGAAGATTAGTATTATCTGCGTTATTCGGACTATTGTCCCCATCTTCATTTTTATTTATACGAAACCTTGTACAAATAACAATGAAGATTGGGAAAATAGTCCGAATAATACCATCATTTACTTTATTTCAGAATGTTCTGCTTTTGATCATGTCAGTTAACTTAGTAAGCCCCCTTATTTTGGGGGGTCCAAAATATCTGTGTGGTTATATACTTTCGAAACAGTATAAATAAAGACAAAGGCCAAAGGTGTGAATAGAAGTTTTTTAAAATTAAGAGAGCTAGTCAAGTAGAAAACAAGCATCGAATATCGGAAAATTAAATGTAAAAAAAAAAAAATTTGGCGATTTCCTTTATGTAATTTTACCATATAATTGCCTCCCATTATATTATAAATGAACGAATTATACAAATATCGGTACAGAATTATTTCTCTTAAAAACAGATATGAAAAAAGGATAACCCAATTAATACGCTTTGGTGATTCCATACATTTGGCGGTAAAAATAGTAAATCGTCATTTAATGAAGTTCTGTTTTATAGGCAAGATTCTTTGGTTTTCGCAATAAAAAAACGGATTTTACCTTACAAGCCTGTGATTAATTTTTCTGTAAAGTGTATTTAATGTTTTTTTAAAAATTTATTTCTAAAAATAAACCTTTGTATGTATTTTAACATATCTAATGTTTAAAATCCATAAAAAAATAAGTTACATATTATTTTGCTTTTTATTTTACTGGTGCTCATTATATTACTACTTTTTGACAAAAAATTAACCTTAAATAATCGGTTTAATTAATTTTAGATCGTTTTGAAAATAAAAATGCAATAAAACATTGACAGGGCCTAGTTTTAAGTAATCGGGAGGTGGCAGGTTCAATACTGACTACAGACAAAAAATAACAAAATACTGAACACCGCTTAACACTAGTACCCGCTATTGCGGAAAAGTCAATATGTAAATAGTATAATAATCTCAATTTAACTCTCTCTCTCTCTCTCTCGTTCACTCGCTTTTTACTTCCTTCCTTTCTTTCTTTTCATTTTATGTTAGATTGAGCCATATTAGCGTTATCACTTCCATGCGCCCAACCGCTCTCTTTTTCTTTCCTCTACTCCCTTTCTTTTGCATTATATTCTTTCTGTGTTGCATGTCCTTTTTCTTCCCTTTCCTTATAATAAAACGTAATGGTCCATAATTTAACTAAGGCGACAACACTCATAAAAAATAAGAATCCAGCAGATAAGCAACACAAGAAAATCAGTATTTACAATTTTCCATTTCATCTTGGACGATTTAGACGGTCCCATTTTCAACCAGAGGGTGTTGCAGGATGATAACGATCGGAAGATTAAGGAACAAGCGTATCAACAAATAGATTATAATCTATCATTTTGTCTACCGCCTCTCTCTCCACTCCCCCTCTCTCTCATATATATATATGAACTAAAACCAACTTATATACCCCATGATGACGACTGTCGAAACAGTCGAAAGTGCACGGGATAACAGTATGGGAAATATCCTCTTTCAATTCGATCCAAACTCCAGAAAGATCGCCAGACGACTGGAAAAGACTCACATTCAAATACTGAAGAAAAAGTACACTGTGTTATTCAATAACAAATGCCTGAAAAAAAATCTTATTATAATGGAGATTCAGTGTCTGTCTGTAACTGAAACTACATCACTGCTTACATCACAATAACACCAGGAATTGTGTAAGCTTATCAATGAGTATTTAATTTATAGTCAAAATCATTAATACAGATTAATAAATGTCTTATATATCACTAAGAAGTAACGGTTTACATAATATATGGTGTGGTTAATTTGCTTACTGGTTTTAACAAAACCAGGTTTAATTTGGATTATTTGGTTATTAACTATAACTCCAAACTAAAAAAGGGGAACCACTCTGAATGAATTTTATCTCTTAATTAATCTACCCATTATTTTCCCATTAAACTAACCCCAAACCCTAACCCCAACTTCTTTTATTCTAGTATTGTGTTAGTATAGCATTCAGTTCTAAGACTAACAACAACAAGAAAGGAATTAATATTTCCTCTAATTCAAACAATTTATTGGCTAGGCATAAAACAACAAACAACAATATAAAGTCCTTCCTGTATATAAAGTTGAGTTTAAGGGACTTACCGGAGCGTTGGAGAAGATATCTTAGGGTGGTTTCTTTGAGCCCCTGAATTCGTTGCCTCGTGGTACCGCCGGTGGAATCTGTCTTTCCACTCTTTGGATATTGCGCCAAAACTCTGGGCTACCACGTGATTGGTATATCCAATCACAGAGCCTCTCCCTCACTCACTCTATATACAGGAATAACCATTTTACTGACCCAACACTAGTATATATAATTAAACAAAACAGATGTCTCCTGTCTAAGAAGTTTATTTTCTATCTTTTTAAGCTTTCTGGCCAACTTTTTTTTAAAAATATTTGGGTGGAATCCGTGGATTAGTCCACCAAAGTCTGTCCCAAGTACCTTTGGCACTTTGAAAATAGGCCAGAAAGGTAAAAAAAGATCGAAAATAAACTTCTTAAACAGGAGACATCTGTTTTGTTTTATTCTATATGCATAATCGTCATGTCACACAATCAGCCCGGATATCCATTGTCCCAGGGAGGTCCTCTGCGCAGTATCCAGTATTCTCGCAGAGTTGGTCAATGTAGGTCCTTGGTGGGCGGCCCGCATTAGCATGTCCATGCGTTGGCTTCTACAGGAGAACGTCGCTTATGAATTCGTCCTTGCTCCTCCAGCAGTGTCCAGCATGCCTTGTTCGTCTCACTCTTATGATTTGTGAGATAGGGGGCAGGTGTCCGTACAGCTGCTTCCTTGTGGGGTGCTGTTTCCACGACTTGTTCAAGGCTGCACGCAGCATTCTTGTCCAGCTCCCATCTAGCTTATTCTCAAGATGCCTCGTTAGGGTCCAAGTGGTGCAGCCATACAGCAGCACTAATATAACCACAGCCTGGAAGAATTGTCGCTTTAACTTGTCAGTGAGATCGGATTTCCATATGACTGATAATCTGTTTATGACCAACAATGCCTTTCCTATTTGTGTATTAACATCGTTTTCTGTGAATGAGATATTACTACCTGGGTATGTGAATTGTTCTACTGGCTTCAGCGGCTTACCATTGAGTGTGGAGATGTCTCCTTTTTTTTAAACAGATGAACTCAGTTTTATCGGAGTTCACATGGAGGCCAATATTCTTTGCTGCCTTCTCCAGGCTATGCAGTAGTGACTCGGCCTGTGCCGGTGTATCTGCAAGAACTGCAATGTCATCAGCGTAGTTTGCATCTGTGACAGTCTGTGTGGGATATCACCTGCTTCTTGCCTTTTTTTAGTGTGAAACCTTTCTTTTATGGTATCTAATGATGTTCGGAGTAGGTAGTTTAGGCATATTATAAATATATATATGGTGCTAATGTATCTCCTTGTAGGACAGCAGCAGCTATGTCAAAGAAATCGGTGTCACCATCAGATGAGCCTACCATTGCTTTAGTGTTTTTGTAGAGTAATATTATAGCTGCAACCGTTTCTTTGGAGAAATAGTATGCTAGTAGTATTTGTTCCATTTTCCCTCTGTATAGGATAGCAGTGTTGCCTCTAGATTCTTTGCTCTGTTGAAAATCTCTATGGATAAATGAACGAATGCTGCACACACACACACACATATATATATATATTATATATATATATATATATATATATATATATATATATATGCATCTTATTAGAACACGCATATCCAACAACGCAATCTAGAAAACAATCAGAAACTAATGGATTCTAAAATTACAAACGCACGTGAAGGGATTAAACGCAGATATCGAATTCTCCGTTATTACAAATATTTTACAGACGCTGCCACCTTCGATAACAACAGAGACAAAGAAACCGTTAAACAGTAATAACATTTGACAAAGGGTATCTAACGAACCTGAAAATTATGATAAAAAAATCATTAAAAAATTAAATAATAAGTGAATCCATACTCCATAATACGGGTTCATTCATTTATACATTTTTAATGCTTCATAATAACGCCCAATTTAAAAAAAAAAACATGTTTTAAATATATATATATATTATATATATATATATATATATATATATCATGTGTGTGTGTGTGTGCGCACATTGTTTTTTGTAAACATATTATTTCTACTCCTTTCCGTAAACCTGTGAATGGTTATGTTCATTAAATTCCCTCCGGCCTTTTTTTCAATGGATTTACCATAAAAGCTGCAACAGAAGAACTTGTTATTCAATATAAACATTAAAAATACGCTACAACAATAAAAAGAATAAAAAGGACTTAATTTTACACTCAGTCAACTCAATTTAATACCGATTTAAAACAGCCTACACTTAAAATAACTATTCAAAGTTTACTTGTTAACTGTTTCATGATGACCTCTTGCGGACATATCTCTTTTAATATCAAATGTTAAAACGAAGAACAAAATATTTGGTATAAAATAGGCGAAACATAATCAAACAAGAAAGCTATTTTAGTAGCATGTACCGACATGTAACTAAACATTTCAAAATTTGATTAATTTTGATACAGCTTTTTAAAGGGGTCGTGTTAGCGCAGTCGGTAGAGCTATAAAGCACAATGTTCCTCGTTCGACACCGGCCCTCGTTAACTCAGCGTATGAGTAGTACAGTGATCTGTCCGGTAAAATAAGGAAATGATGGTAGGTGTGGTGCTCCACCTCAGATTCAAAAACAATCTGCTTGGTCTAGCGCTAGTGAAAAGGGAATAGACTTCCTCGCTGATTGGTTGTTACCGACTTTAGATTTCCCCGATAATTTTATGCTAGAATGTATTCCATCAATATATATGTTATTTATGCTTGAATGTATTTTATCATCTATCACCCAAACAATCCAAGTAAGACGAACAAGATATTCTGGGCACTGTAGGAGATACTGTTGAGAATGTTGGCATATTGTTACATAATCTATGAGGTTGCATAAGATTATTTTCAATCCCCTGTAATTCTGAGGGGATGAACCCTTTCATACCATGGCCGGGTCTTCTATGGAAAATTACAGAAACCCGCCAAATATGTGAAGTCACATGGGACCTTTTTCAGAGTCCCTAGTTGGCAGTTAGACGTCAGGCAGAGCAGTCGGCCATGACGCTCTGTCTAAAACTGTAACTCTGCATACGTGCGCTATGTTATGTCTGGTTTGGGGATTTACAAATAAAGTAACATCAACGTAAATCGAAGTCTTGTGGTTATTACCTAAAAACTAACAATGACACAGGTCTTCCGATAAGGAGAAATCCCTAGCAGAAACCAGACCCGAAATCCCCATAGAAGACCAGACCAGACCTTAGAAGCCATACCAAGTTAACACCAGACGCTAGACCAGACCAAGATGATAGACGATCAGAATAGCAAAGTCGGCCAGAAGAGAAGACGACTAGAAGTAAGAAGTAAGAAAAGGGTATACAACATTATATCGATTTGGTACGGTGAAAACTCAGTACGTAACAATATAAGGCGTGTGTTAAAAGCCCACTTCTACTTATAGACTCGCCGATAACCATGTGACCAAGCTCTTGGCCAACCACTGGCAGTACTCTGCTGCTGATATTGTTATTTATACCGGCTGTTCTGGTCATACCTACGCACTTTGCTTTGAACCCTCGTGGACGACGGAACATAGGATTATATCACTGGACATTTGAACTACGTAAGATTCAATAACTCAGGACTTATTGACTTACCAAAGGATTCTATAGCACAGGACTTACTTACTTTAAGTCCTTTTCAACTGACCAAGGATGGCGGTCAGAAACTTAACAGATACAAGAACAAACTGAGAAGTGACGTTCTCATAAAATCATCGGGGAGATCGAAAGTCGGTAACAGCCAATCAGCGAGGAAGTATATTCACTTTTCACTGGCGCTAGACCAAGGAGATTGTTTTTGCATCTGAGATGGAGTGCCACACCTACCATCATTTCCTTATTTTACAGGACAGATGCTTTTTGTAGATTACTGCTTCCAGGATTTGTTTAAAGCATCATGCAATATACCTGTGTATTTCTTTCTCTTCAATAGTTTCTTTAAATCCTAAGTTGTGCAAATATACAATAGTAGTGATATAGTTACAGCAGTCGGTACATTACCTTTGCGTGTGTAGACATTGCTTTCAGCAGATGAGATGTAACTACCGAAGCATGCGAACTGGTCTTCTAATTTCCATTTGTTCTTTGAGGGCTTATGTAAATATGGAAAATATAGAAATATAAAAAAGTAAACCAAATTATATATGAAAATAACAATGACAAAATATGCGGTTGATTTTTTTTCCTTTCTTTGTCTTAAGTAATTTTTTTATTCCTTTCCCCCGGCCAATACTCAGCAAGCAGAAAGTGAACACCCAGTTCCATAGATAAGAGTAACGCTTCTTCAATGGAAACAAAGAGTAAACTTCAAAAAATAAATTTCTCAAAAGATATTAACGTAAATGTGCGCTAGAAAACATATTGACTCGACAGTTGCCATTTAATGTGGAAATGACAGCAATTTGTTTTGAACATAGGGATTTTGTTTTTATCTGAGTTCATGTAAATGCCAATTCCTCTTGGTGCCTGATTCATGCGATGCAGTTTAATCACTTAATATGGGACGTGGTGGAGTCAATGTAAAGGTGGAGTGTAAATTGTAATATTCGTCATATACAGTGTCAGTCAAAATGCACGCAAAGTTATATTGTTCAAAATTATTCCACCAATCATATATTAGTTAACATTACTTTTATATATGTTATAGATATGTGCATGGCGTTTGTATAATTAATGTTTTTTTATACTTTACAGGTCATTATTTACATCATGCCAATTGATTTGGAAACTAGACTGGAGCTAGTAAAATTGTATTATAAAATGGAACCAACTGATCGGCCGCCCTGTCGGCTGGGGCGTTAGAATGCACCGACTGCACCTCTGCAGAGGGATGAGACTCCCCTATGGGGCCACCTGTTGGCTGTGGGTGGCGACCCGTGATGCTTAAGGATAGAGCCCAGGTGGATGAGCAGTTCATGACATGCAATACTCCACTTTGGCCTTATCTTGGGCTAGACGGGCGGTCGGAGAGGCCCCCTCCGATCAATCGGCTGGTCACGTCAAGCCCTAGCACCTATATGATTTTCCCAAACTTATTGTCCTTATGGCAAGCCCCATCCCCTTTTTATCATATAGGTGCTAGAAGGCGGTGGCTGCGGGTCTACATGTCCTGGGAATTACGTTAAACTCTATCTGATGGTGAGGTTCCAGTTTTGGAGGTTTGAGGAATGTGGAGCACCCCTTCATCACCATTGCTCCCTGGTCCACTCGGACCCGGAGTGGTAGTACCTGTTAGGGTCCCATCTATGGGTTAAATAGCAACATGTATCTATAAAAAAATTGTATTATCCATTAAGAATTGATTTATTTCAAAACTTTATCGGCATTAAATGACCCACTGAGGTTGATATGCCGTAAAACAAAACAAACCAAACCAAACTAATCATATATTAGTTAAAATTACTTTTATATATATTATAGATATAAAATGGCGTTTGTATAATTAATGTTTTTTATACTTTACAGGTCATTATTTACATCATGCCAATTGATTTGGAAACTAGACTGGAGCTAGTAAAATTGTATTGTAAGAATAAAGAAAAATGCAGCTGCAACAATGAGAGCATACAAAAAGATAAAAGCCATGCGAAACAATCCATTTCCTTTATCTACTCTGACACGATTGATAAAAAAATTCGAGAGCACAAAAACACTCCATGATTTACCATCAAGAGGCAGGCCGTCTCTGGAGGAAAATCGTGTGGGTGCTGTTGTAGAGGCAATCACAAGCTTACAGTCAACTAATCCACTTGGTCATGCAAGTTCAAGAGGTGTAGCTGAACTCACAGGCATTCCTCAACGCAGTGTTACACGGATTCTTCATCACCAAGGTATGAAGCCTTACCGCATGAGCCTTATATTTGCGTGCATTTTGACTCACCCTGTACTTATCATTATCCTATTTTCTCGGGGATGGATCAGAGTTAGGCTCTGATGTTCAGTACCGAAGTACCTGGTATTTCTTGATCGGTTGTTACGCTGTTCTTAGAGGAGTCTGGAACTCTTGGGTTGTCTTGAGGATGTATCATCTTGTGTCGTTGTTTAGTTTTTAATAACGAACACAAAAGGTTCTTGCTTTTGTTTTTTGTTGTTGTTGCTGTTTTTTTTTTTTTTTTTTCAGAGTTCATACCGGCTGTTCTGGTCATACCTACGCACAATGCTTTGAACCTTCGTGGACGACGGAACATAGGATTATATCACTGGACATTTGACACTACGTAGGATTCCATAACTCAGGAGTTATTCACTTACCAAAGGATTCTATAGCTCAGGACGTACTTACTTTAAGTCCTTTTCAACTGGCCAAGGATGGCGGTCAGAAACTTAACAGATACAAGAACGAACTGAGAAGTGACGTTCTCATATGAAATAGGTCTAAGTAAAAGTACATATAATTTTTTTATATTACTGCTTCAGGATTTGTTTAAAGCATCATTCAATATACCTGTGTATTTCTTGTTATTTTACAGCCAGGTAAAAATGAACATACACTCATTTCTCATCTGTTCTCTTCAAACACTCATCCAGCCTGTCAAACTCTTCACTGTGAAACTGACAGGTAGACTTTCACATCATCCCAAAATTCTGTTGACACCCAGCGACCAGTCAGAACCCAACAGCTGAACTTTCACACGTCATCCCAAAATACTGAATAACTTTCCACTACTAAAACATGTATACTTAAAATTTTGGGTCATTCTACATCTCGGTTTAATCAGGTGTATTTGCGATATAAAATAAAACCTGTGTGTATGTATGTGTATATATATATATGTGTGTGTGTGTGTATGTATGTGTTAAATATATATATATATATATATATATATATATATATATATATATATATTATAGGTTAAATTATTATTATTGTTGGAGAATTGATTATAGAGGGCTCAATTACTTATG
>CM042167.1:82482380-82508024 GCA_023376005.1 Doryteuthis pealeii
TGGGAAAAGATATCCCTTATTTAAAAGGTCACCCGCAAAGAGAACAATATCAATTAATTATAGTCATGAGCTAGCTGTCGTGGTCGACACACAGGGTTTAAAATCCAGATCTGGAATTACCTATTAGCAAAATGCGGTATAGCTTAGGTATTTACCTCGAATTCCCACTTATGCGGGTACGGCACAAGGTCGTTTAATGTGGGACCACTCAAGAACTGGAACTCTTGGGATGACGGACACAAAAATGCGTGGAACTGGTCTTCTAATTTCCGTGGCTTGTCATTTATTGTGGAGATGACGTTAATTTGTTTTAAACATATGGATTTTGTTTTTATCGGAGTTCACGTAAAGGCCAATCTCTCTTGCTACCTGATTCAGATAAGAAATAAGAAATAAGAAATAAGAAATTTATTTATCAATAGTAGGTACAATTTATAAAGAATAAGTAAAAGAAAGACTTTACTTTTGTTAAACTACTATTGAAGGGAGGCCATGCCTAATAGCGTGAAGCTAAGCCCATGGACATGACCACAGGAAACGATACAAGACACACCAGACAACACAAACATATAGATATATATCATGAGAAAAATTAGCCGTGTGCGAATCTAAATGCAAATCTATTGTTTATAAGAGGCTATAAAATGCTTTTTCAAAAGTTTTTTAAGGACAAAATAATTTACCGAAACAAGCTTCACCTTTTCCTCCTTTTCTTCATCAAACAATACCGACTGAACAGTGTTCCAAGAATTAAGTGCATTAAAACGAATTGAATTATGCCCAAAACTAACCGTGTTGATCATAGGGAAATTAAACAAACCAGTTTGTTCAGCACGAGTGAAGTCAACTGCAAAAGCATTCTGAACAGAAACAGGCATTTAGATTCGGCTTAATCAGGTGTATTTGCGATATAGAATAACACATAACTGCGTGTATATATATATATATATATATATATATATATATATATATATATATATATATATATAAAAGTAAGTAAAGTCAACGGGGCGGCCTAAAGTCGGTATCAGCTAGTCAGTAAGGGAGTCTATCCCCTTTTCAATAGCGCTAGACCAAGGAGATTGTTTTTAGCATCTGAGGTAAGGCGCCACACCTACCAGCAGCTCCTTACTTTACCGCACAGATCCCTGTGTTACTCATACGCTGAGTTGGCGGGGACCGGAATATATTATTATTATTATTATTATTATTATTATTATTATTATTATCATTAAAGTGGATTATATCAAGTGTTAATTTGATAGGATTCAATCAGAATTGAGAACTCAAACGTACATATAAAGATTTGTGTATATATTTTTTACATATCATCATCAAGTCGCGCAGGCAGCACAGATATCCATGACAATCTCTCGCCAACTATCACTCATTGCTCCTGGGAGGTCTTCCGCGCAGCAATCAGCATCCTCGCATAGTTGGTCAATGTAGGTCCTTGGTGGGCGACCCACACTAGCGTCTCCATGTGTTGGCTTCCACAGGAGAACGTCGACCTGATAATCTCATCAGTTATATTTTTGTTGATGTTTGTCTTTAATGAGATTATAATGCCGAAATAAATTTATTTTGTAAAGGTATATATCTTTATATATATCAACAAAAAAACCCGTTTGCATTTCCTGTCAAGCGGGTAGCATTTAAATCAAGGGGGCAGGTGATTGCTGGGGGTGAATGGCCCCTGTGATCATGCCGTTAATTAACAACAGAGTTCATGTGGCCGAACCCATCGGACCCCCGCGCCAAAGAGCGGGTTGTTAATGTAAACGATATAGCTTAGATCCACAAACTGTCGAGGACTTATTTTTTAGTGTATTCTTATTATATAATTAACTTTTATTATTTAACATTAATTAAAAAAAGGAAATACATAGATGTTTTTAAGGTACCGTGGCATAACGGTTATTGGCGTAAGCAATGAATTTAGCGGGTCAAGTTCAAATCCTACAAGAGGCGGTTGGTTGGTTCGTTGGTTGGATGATTCTTACTGCATGTAAACCCTTGGCTTATTTTATGCCAATATATATCTTATTATAATGGAGATTGTATGTTTTTCTGTCTGTAACCGAAACTATATTGCTACTCAAGTCACAATTCTCTTAGTTATAGACATCACATTCTCCATGATTTTATTTTTATTTAACCTCAATTATGTCTACACATTGACAACATGCAATTATATTTATATATACAACAAAATAGCGGTTTACAGTGTGAACGGAAAGGCTAATTTGCATATTAATATTAAAAAATCGAATTTAATAAATATGTGCTTAGTATTATTGATTTCTAACTGTTTGGTTTTATTTTAATGAATATAAGCAAAAATCTCTTCAATGAATCTTAAATGAAATCCATTAACAAGATAAAATAACTAATTTTATTCTTTACTTCCTCTTATAACTAAATACTTAAATTAGAAAAATAACAATGAAAGATGAGAGTGATGGAAGAGTAAGTTTCAGTTGTTCCATTTTTTATTATACTTCCTCTGTTTAAAATCTTTTATTATACTCCCTCTGTTTCAAATCTTTTTATCTGTATTCTTATTTAGTTTCATTAGCCTTTCTAATTTAATACAATATTTTATTACATTAAAACTTAAATACTTGCACCCGGAGGGTGCATATATTTGCTAGTATATATAAAAGAAAATTTAATTTCGATGTTTTTCGCGCGCCTTGTCTTGATGAGTAGTGACAAATACGCTTCTTTAAAACCAGTAGTAAGAATCACCTATCAATTGTATTGTACACTACAACAGACACACACACACACACACATACATACATACACACATACATACATACACACATACATACATATATAATCGCCTACTAATTGTATTGTACACTATAACACACACATCTATATATGCGAGAGCGATAGATGGAAAAGTGCAGGTGGATGAACGAGACCAAGTATCTGCAAACTACAGACTGCAGGCAACTTTTGATCTTTAAGAATTTTTATGCTTCTCGCACAAATTAGAAGTTTCTGATGAATAGACAGCTTTTCCCCACATTCACTAATTGACTATTTTGTCGTATCATTTTGCTTATGGACATTTTCACTCATTATATATCATTTCTCTGTAAGTGCATTATTTCTTTTTTTAATTATCACATGTACCTTTTGTTCCAAATCATATCGTATTGATTATAAAAATGATCCTCATAAAATGTATTCTATAACTTGAAATGTATGCGTAAACGAAGCTGTGTCAAAAAGTAATGCCATTTTGTTCAGGACAGGTATAATTACCAACTCAGGAAAATGTATCATATATCATAATAAAGCTAGACTTCTGTGGATCTCATCCCTACTCCTCCACATAGGTGAGTAAAAAAGTAAAGCCATTTTGTTTAGGACAGGTATAATTACCAACACAGGAACATATATCATACATCAAAATGAAGCTGTTCCTCTGTGGATCACATCCCTACTTCTCCACATAGGTTTGTAAAAAAGGATTGCCATTTTGTTTAGGACAGGTATAATTACCAACACAGGAACATGTATCATACATCAACAGGAGGCTGGTCTTCTATGGATCACATCCCTACTTCTCCACATAGTCACCGTTCCACTCAATAGCAAATGAGTCAAAATACGAGGGGGAATCAAAAAGTAATGCCATTTTACTTAGGACAGGTATAATTACCAACACAGGAACATGTATCATACATCAAAATAAAGCTAGTCCTCTGTAGATCTCATCCCTACTTCTCCACATAGTCACCGTTCCACTCAATAGCAAATGAGTCAAAATACGAGGGGGAATCAAAAAGTAATGCCATTTTATTTAGGACAGCTATAATTACCAACACAGGAACATGTATCATACATCAAAATAAAAGCTAGTCCTCTGTAGATCTCATCCCTACTTCTCCACATAGTCACCGTTCCACTCAATAGCAAATGAGTCAAAATACGAGGGGGAATCAAAAAGTAATGCCATTTTACTTAGGAGAGGTATAATTACCAACACAGGAACATGTATCATACATCAAAATAAAGCTGGTCCTCTGTAGATCTCATCCCTACTTCTCCACATAGGTGAATCAAAAAGTAATGCCATTTTATTTAGGACAGCTATAATTACCAACACAGGAACATGTATCATACATCACCATAAACCTTGTCCTCTGTGGATCCCATTCAGACTTCCACAGTTACCGTTTCTCTCAATAGCAATGTTCCACCTTCGAGTGTGTGTATCCCTGTCCCGTAAAAATTAGGTTAACTGTACTTTGAGCAACTTCCTCACTACAGATGTCCATTTCCTCGGACCCATGAAAGAGGATTTAAGAGGCAAACATTATTCCAGTGAGGATACCTTGGATAATCGCTTTTAAGGGTATGTCTACCCGTGTCTGGTTATTTTATGCTAAGTGATTAGGGAATCGCGTTTATATTTATTGTGTATCGGTTTCTTAATATTTTTTGCATAGTCCTATTCTTAAGTTTTATGAGTCACTTCAGTCAACAGGTGGGCCCTATTAGGGGGGGTCCTACCTCTTTGTACAGTTGGTGTATTATACAGGGTGTCCCCAAGGTCTGGGTACATGGGGATTATTACATACTTTTAAAACAAAACAATTTTATCTAATTATAATGTTAATAAATAATATGTCCAATATGATTTCCATCATTTTCAATGCATAACTTGATGCACCTTGCAAAATTCAGGTGATATCTTATTGTAATGGAGATTGTGTGTTTTTCTGTCTGTAACCGAAACTATATTACTACTCAAGTCGCAATTCCCTTAATTATTTACGTCAAATTCTTCATGATTTCATTCTTTTAAACCTTCAGTTATTAATAAAAATTGTTTTACATTATTAATACTGTTGACCATATCTACGTACTAATAACATGCAATTGTATTTATATATACAACAAAATAGCGGTTTACAGTTTGAACGAGAAGGCTAATTTGCATATTGATATTTAAAATTTTATTTTAATAAATATGTGCTTGGTATTATTGATTTCTAATCGTTTGGTTTTATCTTAAGAAATATAAACAAAAATCTCGTGGATAAATCTTAAAATAAATTTATTTACAAGAAGAAATAACTGTAATATTATCCTTTACTTCCTATTTTAACTAAATAGTTAAATTAGGAAAATTTACCAATGAAAGTGGGGAGTAATGGAAAATGATGGAATAGTTAGTTTCAAAGTTGTTCTATTTTTCGATTATACCCCCTCTGTTGCAGATCTTTTTATCTGCATTCTTATCCATTTTCATTAGCCTTTCTAATTTAATATGATATTTCATTATATCAAAACTTAAATACTTGCACCCGGAGGGTGCATATATTTGCTAGTTGATTAAATAGATCTACATGATTACATTAAATTGATCAATTTCCCGACGGCAGTAAAACAAATAGGTTGCCTATAAGGGTGTCGAAGGTTAAATTCTTCCGCAATTTTGTGATAAGACCATCCCTCTCGTCCACTTAAAAGTACTAACTCGATTCTTTCTTCTTTAGACAGAGCTATCATTCGATCTGGCTAGAAAAAATAACATAAATAAATTTAGAAAAGTAAAGTATTTTCTATTTAATTTAATTCAAAAATTAACTAAAGTTATGAATTCAAACCTGTTAAACTACACTTCAGAAATTGACCTTGTGTCGCATCCTCCACTCGCAAACATTGCTGAATCGACATAATTTTCAATTTGGGTTCAATCAACAAAATAATTATGGTGTTATTAATCAGTTATCCTATCATAAATACATAAATAACGAAAAGAAATAATAACTGCAGTCTCTTTTCTGCATTTTTAAAAGCAAATAATTAAATATTTAACTGGTTTTATTGATCACTTATTCTATTATGAATACATAAATAGTGAAAAGAAATGCAAAGGTTATTTAATACCATAATCACCCTCGTAGAACAATACTAGTACTTTTTAACCCATCATCATTAGGTTGCGCTATTAGCACGGATAACTATGACAATCTCTCTCCATTCGACCCTATCACTCATCGTTTCCAGGAGGTCCTCTACGCAGCATCCCATATCCGCATAGTGCTTGTCAATGTACGCCTTTGCTGGCCGGCCCACACTGGTGAGGTCATTTGCTGGCTTCCACAGGGGTATGTCACTTATGAGTTGGTTCTTGTGTCTCCAGTGTTCTGCATGTCTTGTCCTTCTTACTCGGATGGTTTGGGTGATATGGGGCAGGTGACCGTACAGCTGTTTTCTTGTGGGTTGTTGTTTCCATGTTTTATTTAAGATCGCACGCAGTGTTACATATTAATTGGATCCCTATTACTTTTTAAGGTAGTATAGAAATCCTTATGGCGATCAGTACAGCTGATGGCCCTGAGAGTGAGTGACAATGCTTGACCTCACTCTCACCTTGAGTTCTGGGGATGGAACGTGAGAACGGAAGTCAATAGAAGCCCTTCCGGTTTAAGGTGTAAGCAACTCAGTTAGTTGCAGTTAGTCAGTTGGAGAGTTGCAGTTAGGACTTAAGCTAGCAAGATGTGAGCTGACTGCGTGATTGTCTGGTCTGGGGTTCATGAATAAAGTAACATCATTGTAAATCGAAGTCTTGTTGTTATTACTAAAAGCTAACAATAGCACAATGCTTTTGATAAGTAGTGATCCCAACAGAACCAGACACGGAACCCAGATAAGAAAGACCAGACCTGTAGAAGATAGACGAGACCTTAGAAGATATACCAGATCCGACCAGAAGAATAAACAACAAGAATAAGAAGTAAAAGAGAAGTATACAACGTATAGATATTTAGTGCCGGCCAAGAAGAGGCACTACGTAACAAATATATCTATTTGGTACCGTGACAACGCCGCTACGTTAAAGCAGCATTCTTCTGCAGCTCTCATCTAGTGTATTCTCTAGTAGCTTCCTTAGGGTCCAGGTGGTGCAGCCGTACAGCAACACTGACACAACAGCTTGAAAGTATTGTCTCTTTAACTTGTCTGTGAGTTTGGATTTCCATATGACTGATAATTTATTTATAGCGGACCATGCCTTTCCTATGCGTGCATTATCATCGCTTTCTGTGGATGAGATATTACTACCTAAGTACTTAAATTGTTCTACCGAGTTTAGGAGTTTGCCATCGAGAGTTGAGATGTATCTTTTGTTTTTAAAAGCAGGCGAAATGTCCTAATGCCTCCAAATATTAAATACGTGTAAGTTATTACTTCAATTTTACCTGTACTTTAAAAGTTTGCTGAATTGACATAGTTTTCAATTTGGGTTCAGCCAGAAAAAAATCTTGGTTATATTAATCACCATTACTATTAGAAATACACAAGTAACGAAAAAATGCGTGGGTTATTTAATGGCAAAATCACCCTCGTAGAATAATAGTGTTAGTTTTTAACCCATAGTGGGTGAAATTATATTCGCAAAGATTGTTGAATCGACAGATTTTAATTTGGGTTCAGTCAGAAAAAAAGATCTTGGTTTAATTGTTTACCTATGAAATTATAAATACATAAATAACGAAAAAAATACGTGGGTTATTTAATGCCAAAATCACCCTCGTAGAACAATAATAGTACTTTTTAACCCATCATCATCAGGTTGCGCTATTAGCACGGATAAATGACAATCTCTCTCTCGATTCGTCCCTATCACTCATCCTTTCCGGGAGGTCCTCTACGCAGCATCCCATATCTGCATAGTGAAAAAGTCCAAAGGCCTCCAGATAATAAATATGTGTAAGATATTTCTTACATTCTAACTGTACTTGGAAAGTTTGCTGAATCGACATAATTTTCAAATTGGCTTCAATCAGAAAACATTTGTTTTATTAATCACCTATATTATTAGAAATACATGAATAACGAAAAGAAATGCGTGGATTATTTAATGTCAAAATCCCCTTGCAGAACAATAGTAGTACTTTTCAATCCCTAGAAGGCGAAACAGTCAAACGGAATCCAAATATTTAATACATATGTAAGCTATTATTTTCCTTCTAGTTATATTCGTAAAGTTTATGGAATCGTCAGTGTTCAATGTGGGTTCAACCAGAAAAATCCTGGTTTTAACCCATAGCAGGCGGAACAGTCCATATATGTAAGCTATTACTGTTACATAATCTATGCGGTTGCATAAGATTATTGTCAATCCCCTGTAATTCTGAGGGATGACCCTTTTCATACCATGGCCGGGTCCTTCCTTGGAAAATTACAGAAGCCCGCCAAAATACGTGAAGTCACGTGGGACCTGTGCGGTCCCCAGTTTGCAGTTGGACGTCAAGCGGTGAAGATGTACTGCCGAACTGTGACTCACTCTGCATACGCGCGCTATGTTAGTTAGCAGATGTCTGGTGGGGATTTAACAATAAAATAAGATCAGAAGTAAATCGAAGTCTTGTGTTTATTACCTAAAAACTAACAATGACACGGGGCTTCTGATGAGGAGAAATCCCTAACAGAAAACCAGACCTGAAAACCCCAAGAAAGTCCAGACCTTAGAAGATGCCAGACCAAGTGAAGATGATAGAAGAAATACCAAAGACGATCAGAATACTAAAGACGGCCAAGAAATAGAATTAAAGAAAGAGGTATGCAACATTATAATCAATTAGGGCCAGTGAGGAAGGGTATGCAACATTACTTGCATTTTAACTATACTCGCAAAGTTTGCTGAATCGACATAGTTTTTAATCTGGGTTTAAGCAAGCAAAAAAAAATTCTTGGTTCTATCGATTACCTATAAAATTATTAAATACATAAATAACAAAGAAAGAAATTATAACTGCAGTCTCTTTTTCTCGTGCATTTTTAAAAGCAAATAATTAAACACTTAACTTTTCTTCTTCCCAGATACAAACTGCTTTTAATACGTGTCAACGATGAGAAATATTAAAGAAGGCTTGAAGCTTGGTTAGGCGTAAAAAAGTAGTGAAAGTGCGAAACAATTAAGATCTGCCTCGGAAAGAAACTAATTACGGAATTGGCAAGCGTGCAACATCAACTGCAATGAAGCATCAATAAGAGTTATCTCAAAACGATCGAGTAAAGAGATTGATTAGTTTCTAAGTGTGAATAAAAGATCCAATTATTCAGTCTCATATAAAATGGAACGAGGAGGCGTTCCAAGTGTAACGGTTACGAGGTATGCCAGAAAAGTACCAGAAAGCCAGTTCGAATCCTGTACGGGGAAGTTAAAATTTCGAATCGCGCTAATAGCATTGGGAAATAAAATATCCAATTATTCAGTTTTATATAAAATGGAACGAGGAGGCGTTCTAAGTGTAACGGTTATGGTCATACGTAATGCATATGTCGACGCGAGTTCGAATCCTCTATGAGGCAGTGTGAATTTTCGTATCGCGCTAATAGCATTGAGAAATAAAAGATCCAATTATTCAGTCTCATATAAAATGGAACGAGGAGGCGTTCCAAGTGTAACGGTTACGAGGTATGCCAGAAAAGTACCAGAAAGCCAGTTCGAATCCTGTACGGGGAAGTTAGAATTTCGAATCGCGCTAATAGCATTGGGAAATAAAAGATCCAATTAATCAGTTTTATATAAAAGGGAACGAGGAGGGGTTCTAAGTCTAACGGTTATGTCCATACGTTGTGTATGCGATGACGCGAGTTCGAATCCTGTACGAGGCAGTTTGAATTTCACATCGCGCTAATAGCATCGGGAAATCAAAGATCCAATTATTCAGTCTCATATAAAATGGAACGAGGAGGCGTTCCAAGTGTAACGGTTACGAGGTATGCCAGAAAAGTACCAGAGAGCGAGTTCGAATCCTGTACGGGTCAGTCTGAATTTCGCATCGTGCTAATAGCATCGGGAAATAAAAGATCCAATTATTCAGTCTCATATAAAATGGAACGAGGAGGCGTTCTAAGTGTAACGGTTATGGTCATACGTAATGCATATGACGACGCGAGTTCGAATCCTGTATGAGGCAGTGTGAATTTTCGTATCGCGCTAATAGCATTGGGAAATAAAAGATCCAATTATAAAGTCTCATATAAAATGGAATGAGGAGGCGTTCTATGTGTAACGGTTACAAGCTATGCCAGAAAAGTACCAGAAAGCGAGTTCGAATCCTGTACGGGTCAGTCTGAATTTCGCATCGTGCTAATAGCATCGGGAAATAAAAGATCCAATTATTCAGTCTCATATAAAATGGAACGAGGAGGCGTTCCAAGTGTAACGGTTACGAGGTATGCCAGAAAAGTACCAGAGAGCGAGTTCGAATCCTGTACGGGTCAGTCTGAATTTCGCATCGCGCTAATAGCATCGGGAAATAAAAGATCCAATTATTCAGTCTCATATAAAATAGAACGAGGAGGCGTTCTAAGTGTAACAGTTACGAGCTATGCCAGAAAAGTACCAGAAAGCGAGTTCGAATCCTGTACGGGGCAGTCTGAATTTCGCATCGTGCTAATAGCATTGGGAAATAAAATATCTAATTATCCAGTCTTATATAAAATGGAATGAAGAGGCATTCCAAGTGTAATGGTTATGGTTATACGTAATGCATATGACGATGCGAGTTCGAATCCTGTATGAGGCAATTTAAATTTTCGTATCGCGCTAATAGCATTGGAAAATAAAAGATCCAATTTTTCAGTTTTATATAAAATGGAACCTGGAGGCGTTCTAAATGTAACGGTTATGGTCATACGTAATTCATACGACGACGCGAGTTCGAATACTGTACGACGCAGTTTGAATTTCGCATCGCGCTAATACCATTGAGAATGGTTGGTATTTAACTAACCCGCTCGCCAAGGGTAGGACGTGACACAAGGTATCAAGTGTGGGACATGCAACGAGAAACGAAATTGCTATTCTAGTGGTAATTGATATGTGTGACTAGTTTGTTAACAGATACAAAAGATCCAATCATTTAGCCTCATATGGTGTAATCGTTAGCAAGCTAGATTCGTGGATCATTGTTAGTGAGTTCGATTCTCACTGGGCGTCCCATAATTCGGCCTTATGCTTAGTAAATAAGTATATGAAATGGAATGATGGGGGAGTCTAGGAGTTATGATCGTACGTTGTGCATACGACAACGTGAGTTCGAATCCTATACGAGGCAGCTTGTAGGAAGCGCGCGGTGAAATGGTTAAAATCATGGGAAATGGACTCGTCGCCCCGAGTTCAAATCCTGAACGTGGTAATTGCATTTCATTTAGCGCTGATACCATTGGGAAAGGTATGAATCCTACTCTCCATCCAGCTATGGGTAAATAGTAGGGCTGACTGGGCTCTTTAACCTTGGTTAGGCCACCGGTCTAGGAGAAGGAAAATTCTGAATTCAAACCTGCTGAACCCCGCTTAAGAAATTGACGTTGTGTCGCATCCTGCTCGTTCGGAGGGGTTGGTAAATATATATACGAGGCAGTTTGAATTTCGAATCTCGCTAATGGCATTGGGAATGGTTGGTATTTAACAAACCCATTCGCCAAGGATAGGATGTGACACAAGTCCTCAAGTATGAGACAAGTATGAGACAGGCAGTGAGGAACGAAATTGCTTTTCTACTGCTAATGGATCTGCGAGACTTGCTTGTTAGCATCGCACTAATAGCATTGGGAAATAAAAGATCCAATTATCCAGTCTTATATAAAATGGAATGAGGGGGCGTTCCAAGTGTAACGGTTATGGTCAAAATGCATACGACAACGCGAGTTCGAATCATATAGGAGGCATTTTGAATATCGCATCGCGCTAATAGCATTGGGAAATAAAATATCTAATTATCCAGTCTTATATAAAATGGAATGAGGGGACGTTCTATGTGTAACGGTTATGGTCATACTTAATGCATACGACGACGCGAGTTCGAATCATGTACAAGGCAGTGTGAATATCGCATCGCGCTAATTGCATTGGGAATAAAAGATCCAATTATCCAGTCTTATATAAAATGGAATGAAAAGGCGTTCTCTACATATATAATATATATATATATATATATATATATATATATATATATATATGTATATATTGTTAAATTTACTTACAATGCACCTTATAGAAAATAGCTCAATAGCCCAACATCTACAATCACACTCTTGTCCCAATAATAAATTCCGGAAAATACTCAACGATAACACCACCATTATAGAAGCAGAAACATGTAAACAACGACTACAAATCTTAGAAGCACTGCATATTAGACACAAAAATTCAAAACTAAACAAATTAAACTTTGATAATAGCACCAAAATTCTAAAATGCCTATAATTACTATAACATTGTAATAATAATGACAATCATAGTAATAACACTAATAATAATAACAACAACAATAATAAACACAACCTATATAAATGGAAAATGGAATAACCCATTGTTGTACGGTTTCAAAATACCTTGAAGATGGCCCACGATAGGGCAGACAGTACTTGGTCTATGACATATGGCAAATACATCAGCCAATTTTCGCCAGATATTACAAAAACAATCCGGCAATACGAAAAAACAAAGGACAAAACTTGCTGACAGAAAATGGCTGCATTATTTAACAATATGTGCCTACAAGAAAAAATGCTACCTAAACACACACACACACACACACACACACATATATATATATATATATATATATATATATATATATATATATATATAGAAAGGTGTAAAAAAAGTATCGAAATTGTATTTACCAAGACAGCAAGGAACAATAAATGTAACGTTCATTTTTTTTCAGAATACAAGGCGTGTTAAAAAGTAAATATTTGAAAGCTTTATTTGCCAAGATAGAAATGAAGAATGAATGGAACGTTAATTTTACATAATACAAGGTGTCAGAAAGTAGCGAAAATCTCGATACTTTTTAGACACACTTTGTGTATATATATCAGTCGGTAGAGAGACCGAATAGGAACCACAAGGTTTCGGTTTTGATACTGGACTTCGTCAATTCAGCATGTGAGTAGCACAGGAATCTGTGCGATAAAGTGAGGAGCTGATAATAGATGTGACTTTCCACCACAAACACCAAAATAATCTCCTTGGTCTAACACTACTGAAGGGAGATTGATTAGCTCGCTGTCTGGTTTATACCGACTTTAGGCCACTCCAACGAATTTGCTTATATATATATATATATATATATTATATATATATATATATATATATATATATATATTTTACAATGTTTTCATAGATCAATGTTCATTATCAGCGACCGCGGTTTCATGCTAAAAGCAATCATCAGGCTGACGAGCAAGATCCTATGGTGTTTGTTGGAGTTCTTTACTCAATGTCACATTTAGGATTGTAAAAAACATATATAGATATATAGATAGATAGATAGATATATAAAATGGTATGAAAATATATAAACATATAGATAGATAGATAGATAGATAAATTTATAGATATATAGATAGATAGATAGATAGATAGATAGATAAAATGGTATGAAAATATTTTATATCATTTTCATAGCTAATATTGAAAAATATTTCGATTTATAAAAAATCATCATCAGAGCTTGTTTTAAATCCGGACTCATCGAGAGAGAAGCAGAAAATAGTTTAAATTCCAACCGTAAGCATTGTTCCAAAAAGCGTGTAAGCCATGCGATCGCTTCGTCATTTGCACGTCCGTTGCGCGTTTCTCAGCTAACGTCATGATTGTATATCTTTGTAACGGGTTTTGAAAAAAATACATATTTTAGAACAACAATGCTTCCGATTTGAATTTAAATTATTTTCTGCTTCTCTCTCGATGAGTCGGGATTAAAAACAAGCTCTGATGATGATTTTTTATAAATCGAAATATTGTTCAATATTAGCTTTGAAAATGATATAAAATATTTTCATTTTAACAGTATTGTGTGTTTTCATACCCTTTTAACTATACATATACCGTCGGATTCATTTCCTTACTCTTAAGTTATATATATACTAGAAAATATATGCACCCTCCAGGTGCAAGTATTTAAGTTTTAATGTAATGAAATATTGTATTAAATTAGAAACGCTAATGAAACTAAATAAGAATGCAGATAAAAAGATTTGAAACAGAGGGGAGTACAATCGAAAAATAGAACAACTGAAATTTACTCTTCCATCCCTCTAGTCTTTCTTTGTTATTTTTTTCTAATTTAAGTATTTACTTAAAAGAGGAAGTGAAGAATAAAATGACAGTTATTTGTTCTTGTTAATGGATTTCATTTAAGATTCATTGAAAAGATTTTTGATTATATTCATTAAAATAAAGCCAAACAGTTAGAAACCAATAATACTAAGCATATATTTATTAAAATTACATTTTTAATATCAATATGCAAATTAGCCTTCCCGTTCACACTGTAAACCGCTATTTTGTTGTATATATAAATACAATTGCATGTTGTTAGTATGTAGATATGGTTAACAGTATAAATAATGGAAAACAATTTTATTAATAATTGAAGTTAAAATAAGGATAAATTCATGGTGAATGTGACGTCAATTACTAAGGGAATTGTGACTTGAGTAGTGATTTAGTTTCGGTTACAGACAGAAAAACACACAATCTCCATTATAATAAGATATATATATATATATATATATATAAGATTTTTGGATGTTTGTTTATTTAGAAACGTTGCTGAATAAAGTATATATTAAATTTTTACTTGAAGGCACTTACAACGCATGTATCGCATAAAATTCGATACTTTTTCTTATAGAAAATGAACTTTTTTTTTTGACAAGTGTAATCCCGGCAAAGGATGGCTCGGTGTGTAGAATACCGTACAGACTGTTTCGACTTTATTAAGTCTCATCAGCGGTATATACTAACGATTTCCCTCCGACAGAAATCGAAACCGGGACTTCAGCAGACACAGTGAAACGTTTCAACGTTTCTAAATAAACAAACATCCAAAAATCTTATTCACTTCGCCGAAGGGCATACGGTCTGTTTGTTGTTATTATTCTCCCAATAACGCCCCCTTACCTATTATGGTAAAGGCGTGTAGTATCATTTGACAAGCTTAATTTCGCTAGGATGGTCAGCTGTGTACTGTGGCCGAGGCGATAAAAGTGTTTCACTAGTGTTTCACTGTGTCTGCTGAAGTCCCGGTTTCGATTTCTGTCGGAGGGAAATCGTTAGTATATACCGCTGATGAGACTTAATAAAGTCGAAACAGTCTGTACGGTATTCTACACACCGAGCCATCCTTTGCCGGGATTACACTTGTCAAAAAAAAAGTTCATTTTCTATAAGAAAAAGTATCGAATTTTATGCGATACATGCGTTGTAAGTGCCTTCAAGTAAAAATTTAATATATATATATATATATATATATATATATATATTATATATATATATATATCTTGTGACTACAGGGAGGTCGTTACAACAGCTATATATATATATATATATATATAATATATATAGCTGTTGGAACGACCTCCCTGTAGTCACTAATCACACACAGAAGTCGATTGCAAGTAGACCTGCTATGAATTCCAGCAATGCCAAATTAATACCATGTTTGAGAAAGCCTTGAAGAGCGATGGTCTCCACGCCAAGCTAGAATTTAATAACGGCGCTAATAACAAGAAACGTGCCCGAAGCAGAAATAGCATATGATTTGTCAGATCTCTTATAGCTAACGCGTGGTAACTATGTTGGAAAATTATTCCTTGAATCTATCAACAAATACTTCACAAAATCTGACCCAGGAAACTATTCATACAACCTGAACTCACTGCAGTAACATAAACTTGCAAACAATAATTATCACTACTAGTAAAAAAAAAAAAAAAGAAGATACCTTCTGGGCGATGTAAAAATTAATATTTGAAAGATTTTGCCCGAGGGTGTTTGAGTTAAAAATTCAATGTCAGAAAATGTGTACCATAAGTAAAATCATCGAATTATTTAAAAGAGTAAAACATAAATCAATTTGAAATGGAAACTTAGTTCTGATAACTTTAAATAACTATTAAAATAAAACAAATTCAATTAGTGTCTCCCCTACAGTGCTCTACCATGAGAATTGGGAGCATAAATACGAAGCCATATAGGAAGCGCGTGGTGTAATGGTTAAAGTCATGGGAAATGGACTCGTCGCCTCGAGTTCAAATCTTGGACGTGTTAATTGCATTTCTTTAGTGGTAATACGCATTTCCTTAGCGCTAATGGAGAGTAGGATTCATACCTTTCCCAAGGGTGGGAAAGGTATGAATCCTACTCTCCATCCAGCTATGTAAAAATAGTAGGGCAGACTGGGCTCTTAAACCTTGGTTAGGCAACCGGTCTAGGAGAAGGAAAACTCTGAATTCAAACCTGCTGAACTCCGCTTAAGAAATTGACCTTGTGTCGCATCCTGCTCGTGCAGAGGGGTTGGTAAATATATATATATATAATATATATAATATATATATATATATATATATATATACGAAGCCATCCCCTGGATAGAATGTGACAAAGGGTAAGTTGTAATTCAGCATTTTCTTTCTCCTAGGCCAGTTGCCTTACCAAGGTTAAATAGCCCATTTAGCTCTACTATTTATCCATATATGGGGGGGGGGGGGAATAGTTGGAGATATACATTTCCAATGGGTATACGCGCTATGTGAAATAAAATCAGCCTCGTTCAGGATTTGATCTCTGGTCGCCTTACTCATTTTTTATTGCGATAACCATTACACTAGAGGTGCCTCAAAATCCAAGTACTTATGATAATTGACTGTGAATTTAGTAACACACACATTGGTTTTTCAGCCCGCCAAAATACATTTCCAATGGGTATACGCGCTATGTGAAATAGAATCAGCCTCGTTCAGGATTTGATCTCTGGTCGCCTTACTCATTTCTTATTACGATAACCATTACATGAGGGGTGCCTCAAAATCCAAGTACTTATGATAATTAACTGTGAATTTAGTAACACACACATTGGTTTTTCAGCCCAAAAAAATTATACAAAATATTACTAAAACTATTATAAAATGGAATAAAATCTAATATACGGTGTTGTGTTTTCACAGCTGAAAGGAAGCCGAACGCTGGATATTTCGCCAAATCAATTCAGATCTATCTTTATGTTTAATATGGCGTTTGTGGCACCGAAAAAAGAATAAGAAAAAAAAATACTTCTAAAAGAACTGCTCAGGGCTCTTCGTGATTTGCTGAGTTTTGCTGGAAGGAATTAATTTGGAATTGGCAATGATTTTAACGGTGTAACAGAAAAAATGTCGGCAATCTCATCTTGTTCCCATCAAGGAAATTATTTTCTTCTATTTACGTGTCGAAAGGGAAAAACAGTTAAGCGAAATTTTTAATGGAATATTGACAAAAAAAAAAAACAGACAAGCGAAGAAGTGAGGACTAGGAAGGAAAGAAAGAAAGGAAGAAGGAAAATGAGGGGATATTTGTGAGAAAGAAAGAAAAAAGGGAAAGAGTTTAAAAAAAAGTGGCGAAAAATAAACCGAAACAAAGAAATAAAGGAAAATTGTAAAGGAAAAAGAGAAAAGGTTTACGAATTGAAGAAAAGAGTGAAGAAAGAAAGAGAAAAGAAAAAAGGTTTACGAATGAAAGAAAAGAGTGGAGAAAGAAAGAGAAAAGAAAAAAGGTTTACGAATGAAAGAAAAGAGCGAAAAAGTGAAGAAAGAAAGAAAAGAGAAAATGTTTACGAATGAAAGAAAAGAGTGAGAAAATAAAGAAAGATAAAGAAAAGAGAAAAGGTTTACGAATGAAAGAAAAGAGCGGAAAATGAAGAACGAAAAGAGAAAAGGTTTACTAATGAAAGAAAAGGGCGAGAGAGTGAAGAAAATAGAGAAAGAAAAAGGTTTCCGAATGAAAGAATAGAGCGAAAAAGTGAGAGAAGAAAAGAAAAAGGTTTACGAATGAAAGAAAAGAGCGGAAAAATAAGAAGAAAGAAAGAGAAAAGGTTTAAGAATAAAAGAAAGAGCGGGAAAGTGAGAAAGAAAGAGAAAAGAAAAAGGTTTACGAATGAAAGAAAAGAGCGGAAAATGAAGAACGAAAAGAGAAAAGGTTTACTAATGAAAGAAAAGGGCGAGAGAGTGAAGAAAGAAAGAGAAAAGAAAAAGGTTTACGAATGAAAGAAAAGAGCTACAAAATAAAGAAAGAAAAGAGAAAAGGTTTTACGAATGAAAGAAAAGAGCGAAATAGTGAAGAAAGAAAAGAAAAAGGTTTACTAATGAAAGAAAAGGGTGAGAAAGTGAAGAAAGAATGAGAAAAGAAAAAGGTTTACGAATGAAAGAAATGACCGAGAAAGTTAAGAAAGAAAGAGAAAAAAAGGTTTACGAATGAAATAATAGAGCGAAAAAGTGAAGAAAGAAAAGAAAAAGGTTTACAAATGAAAGAAAAGATCGGAAAATGAAGAAAGAGAAAAGGTTTAGGAATGAAAGAAAAGAGCGGAGAATGAAGAAAGAAAGAAAAGAAAAAGGTTTACGAATGAAAGAAAAGAGTGGAAAGTGAAGAAAGAAAGAAAAGAGAAAAGGTTTACGAATGCAAGAAAAGAGCGGAAAAGTGGAGAAAAGAGAAAAGATTTACGAATGAAAGAAAAGAGCGAGAAAGTGAATAAAAAGAAAGAAAAAAGAAAAAGGTTTACGAATGAAAGAAAAGAGCGACAAAGTGAAGAAAGAAAGAGAAAAGAAAAAGGTTTACGAATGAAAGAATAGAGCGAAAAAGTGAAGAAAGAAAAGAAAAAGGTTTACGAATGAAAGAAAAGAGCGACAAAGTGAAGAAAGAAAAGAGAAACGGTTTACGAATGAAAGAAAAACCGAAAAGATAGGAAAATTGTAAAAGCAGAAAGAGAAAAGGTTAAGGAATGAATGAAAAGTGTGGAAAATACGCAGAAAGGAAAGAGTGTGAAGAATTAGTTAACGTAAGAGTTGAGAATTAGGATTCAAAAAAGAAAGAAATTGGACGAGTACCTCAAGGAAGGAAGAAAAAAAGAAATAGAACATTAGGTTTGAAAAAGGAGTATACTATTCTGATGAAAGAAACAAAGGGGAAATTTTCATACAAGAAAAAGAATAAGTGCAAGAAGAAGTGTAAAGAAGAAAATGAAACCAAGAAAGAAATGGAAAATAAAATGAGGAAAAGAAAGCGCAAAATCAGAAAGGAAGGAAAAAAGAAAGTGTGAAAGGAGAAAACTATGAAGGAATAAAGAGAAAGCAAAGATGAAAAGGAAAATAAAAGATGCAGCAATGAAAACAAAGATGAATATGGAATTAGGAAACCAATAAGGAAGAATGAAAAAGAAAAAAGAAAAAAGAAGGAAAATCAGAGAAAAAAGGAAAATGAGAAACATGTGAAGGGAGTAAAAGAAAGGGAGGAATGAGAAACATGTGAAGGGAGTAAAAGAAAGGAATGAAAAGGAGAAACATGTGAAGGGAAGAAAAGAAAGTAAGGAAAAGGAGAAATATGTGAAGATAGAAAAGAAAGGAAGGAAGGAGAAATGTGTGAAGACAGAAGAAAATGAAAGGAGAAAAATATGAAGATAGCAAAAAGAAGAAAAGGGTAAATGTGAAGACAGAAAGAAGGAAGGAAGGAGAAAAATGTGAAGACAGAAAGAAGAAAGGAAGGAGGAAAATATGAAGACAGAAAGAAGGAAGGAAGGAGAAAAATATGAAGACAGAAAAAGAAAGGAAGGAGAAATGTGAAGACAGAAAGAAGAAGGAAGGAGAAAAATGTGAAGACAGAAAGAAGAAGGAAGGAGAAAAATGTGAAGACAGAAAGAAGAAAGGAAGAGAAAATGTGAAGACAGAAAGAAGAAAGGAAGGGTGAAATGTGAAAGACAGAAAAAAGAACGGGCGGATTAAAATGTGAAGACAGTAAAAAAATGTGAATATAGAAAAAAACGAAGAAAGGGTTGAAATGTGAAGACAGTAAAAAGAAGCAAGAAAATAGGTAGAAAAAAGAAAAGAAAGCGGGAAGAAAGATGTGAAGAAAGAAAATGAGAAAGAGGGGGAGGAGAAAAGGCAAAGAAAGATAGAGAGGGGGTGAAAAATGTGAAGAAAGAAAATAAAATTTGAAGAAAGCAAAAAGCGAAAAATTTAAATAAAGGAACAAATATCGAAATAACAAAAGAACTAATGAAAGAAATAACAGTGGAGGGAAAATAAAGTGAATAATAATAATAATAATAATAATAATAATAATAATAATAATAATAATAATAATAAAATTCTTAGAGAAAGATAGAAAAACATTTGATAAAATAAAAAAGAGAATAAATAAATTGCAGGTAAAAAACAAAAAAACGAAAAAAAAAAAACCCAAAGAAATCTGTTTTTATCTAAAGGCCTTCCATTTTATTTTATTTTATATTTTTTACACTTCTGACTTTTAGTAATTTTCACGAATCAATCGTCACCATTTTGCCGCGGGTTTCAGCAAGAGAACAATTTTTTTTATTGCAAAAATAATGTAGAGATTCGATTGGGTGTAATTGGAACTGCGATTTGAGTAGGGAAAAAAACGCCAGTTTGGTCGGGCAACAACAAAGCAAAACAAAAAATACAAAAATGAACAAATGATGAAAATGGCGAAGGAGAATTTGTAAAAGTAGAAAAAGGAAAAAAAACAAAAAAAAAAAACAGACGTGTGTGACGAGGTAACACGTTAATAAGTATAAGGATAAACGATGAATTAAAAAAAGCCAAAAAGCAACATTGAAAGGAGGTGAACAAAGAAAGAGAAATTGTACACTGAAGTAAACAAGGGTTATAACTTGTCCCGATAGAATTGAAAAGATTTAACTGAAAGAATCAACACAAATAAAAGAAAAATGGATATTATACGTTATCACTATGTAAGGATTTGGGTGTTTTTTTATAACAAAAATGGTGTATATTGAGTCTGTCATATTTCATTAACCAGTTACATACACACATATAAACACATAATACAAACACACACGCACGCACACATACACACACATACACACACATACATAATAAGTAGCAGTTACCCGGTCAATGACCTAACTTAAAGTTCGATATCACTATTTAAGGATTTAGGTAATTTTTATGACAAAACATGGTGTCTAAGTTGTCATAAAAGTATCGGGGTTGAAGCTGTAATTACGAAGATAGAAATGAACTATGAATAGAACGTTAATTGTTTTTCAGAATACACGGTGTGCCATCATTGTAGTTTTTTATTCATTGCAATAGTCAGGGTGATAAGATTCTTGTGGGCATTTTTAGGCTGCAGCTGAGAGCACTTTACATTGGATATACCTTGTGGGATTAAGTTTGATCCGTTTTTAGTGGAATCCTTGTGTTCCTCGGTGTTAAGCAGAATCCTTGTGTTCCTCAGTGTTAAGCAGAATCCTTGTGTTCCTCGGTGTTAAGCAGAATCCTTGTGTTCCTCGGTGTTAGACAGAATCCTTGGGTTCCTCAGTGTTAGGCAGAATCCTTATGTTCCTCAGTGTTAGGCAGAATCCTTATGTTCCTCAGTGTTAGGCAGAATCCTTGTGTTCCTCAGTGTTAGGCAGAATCCTTGTGTTCCTCGGTGTTAGACAGAATCCATGTGTTCCTCCGTGTTAGGCAGAATCCTTATGTTCCTCGGTGTTAGGCAGAATCCTTATGTTCCTCGGTGTTAGGCAGAATCATTGTGTTCCTCGGTGTTAAGCAGAATCCTTGTGTTCCTCAGTGTTAGGCAGAATCCTTGTGTTCCTCGGTGTTAGGCAGAATCCTTCTGTTCCTCAGTGTTAGGCAGAATCCTTATGTTCCTCCGTGTTAGGCAGAATCCTTATGTTCCTCAGTGTTAGGCAGAATCCTTGTGTTCCTCGGTGTTAAGCAGAATCCTTGTAATCATCAGTGTTAAGCAGAATCCTTCTGTTCTCAGTGTTAGGGCAGAATCCTTGGGTTCCTCAGTGTTAGGCAGAATCTTATGTTCCTCAGTGTTAGGCAGAATCCTTATGTTCCTCATGTTAGGCAGAATCTTGTGTTCCTCAGTGTTAAGGCAGAATCATTGTGTTCCTCGGTGTTAAGCAGAATCCTTGTAATCCTCAGTGTTAAGCAGAATCCTTCTGTTCCTTGGTGTTAGGCAGAATCCTTCTGTTTCTTGGTGTTAGGCAGAATCCTTGTGTTCCTCAGTGTTAGGCAGAATCCTTATGTTCCTCAGTGTTAGGCAGAATCCTTGTGTTCCTCAGTGTTAGGCAGAATCTTTGTGTTCCTCAGTGTTAGGCAGAATCCTTCTGTTCCTTGGTGTTAGGCAGAATCCTTGTGTTCCTTGGTGTTAGGCAGAATCCTTGTTAGTTGGTCCGTTTGTCCGTGTTAAGCACGACTAACTGAACGCATTTCGACCAAATCGCTTAAATAGTTAACCAACCACCTATTCGAGCGTGTTGATTAGCCGATTGAATCCACGCAGCCACGAAAAGTCCATAAATTTAAGTTGTGGCCTCCAACACCTTGTATACTAAAAATGTTCCAACACAGGGTTAGGTTGGCTGGCTGGTTGGTTGGTTGGTTGGTTTTAAACAGGGTTAGTATTTGAGCATAAAACATTTTCATGCCTAAATAATTTGACTAGATGTGCTTAACAACCTCTTGAGAGACGTCTGGAATACACCGACTGCATGTTGTTAGAGGAATACCCACCCCTAATGGGGGCACCTGTTTCCCCCTAGGGTGTGACCCGTGATGCTTAAGGACGAGATCCTGATGTCTGAGCAGTCCATGTCATGCAACAATCCCCTTTGGTCATTACTTAGGCTAGTCGGAAGGTTGAAGAGACCCACGTGCGATCAATTAGCTGATATCGCCCCGACCCTATTGCCCTTGTGGCAAACCTCCAACCACTTTCATCATATCTGTGCTAGAAGGCAGTAGTAAAGTGTCCAGGATATGACGTTAAACTTCCTGTTATGGCGAAGTTCCAATTTTGGAGCTTTGGGGAAAGGTGGAGTACCCCTTCATAGCCATTACCCCCAGTTCCAATCTGACACTGAGTGGTAGTAGCTGCGAGGGACCCATCTATGGGTTACATGGAAAAATGAGATAAAAAATGAGTTTCAAATAAAACTTTTGGAATACCTATCCAGAATTAAAAAAAAAACGTCTTCGGCATGAAATAACCCAACAATATTTGACATGCCGAAAAATCCAACCAACCCCTTGAGAGGGATTAATATTAATGATACAATTACAAATAAATATAATTTTAGCATTAAATAAACAATGAGTAATTGCTGTTATGGCAAACCTTCAACCCTTTCTATCATATATGTTGCTAGAAAGCTCGTATATGATAGAAGACATAATTAGTATTAGTTGGATTATTCGGACTATTGTCCTCATCTTTAATGCTATCTATACAATGTTTCGGCTAGTGTGCCCTCCGGCCTTCTTCAAGTATTTCTTGCTGGACCCGGGGAAGCTTCTTTTCGAACTCGGGAACATTCTTATCGTAATCGGGAGCTATCACGGAACTTTGAACCCAAACATTTATTCAATCCACAATGGTATCCTTTTCTCATTCCGCTAACCATAGCTGGGCTACAGGTGTTAAGCAGTGTTGATTATTATTTTCTCTTGCTGCTGTCCCTGACCCGGATTGAATCTGCAACCTAGAGATAACTGTCACTTAGAAAGATCTTAACCCAACGCCTTTATCCACAATGTTATGTGTCCAATTGGACACATTACGACAGGAAGATTCCCGAGTCCGACGAAATATACCCGAAGAAGGCCGCCGGGCACATCGACCGAAACATTATACAGATAACAATAAAGATGAGGACAATAGTCCGAATAATCCAAATAATACTAATTATGTCTCCGTGTTCATAATTACGAACTAAAATGGAAGCGGAAATATACAACACCCGATAAATAGAGCCAAGAGATAACCCGAAACGAACAAAACATGACAAGTATCAAGTATCATCTCAAAAATTCGGAGAAGTCATAATTGTTTACTAAAGTATATTATTATCAAATACTTGAAAGATTATAATTTGTTGGGAACTAACAAACAGGTAGTATCTGTTAGGGTCCTATCTATAGGTCACGTAGATCTGTTGGCGATAATAAAGTTGTCACCTGATTTAAATAATTATGAAGATACATATTTACCTACCTACCTACCTACCTACCTACCTACATATATATATATATTATATATTATATATATATATATATATATATATATATATATATATGAAATAAAAGGAAATTAATCGACAGTGTGAATTTGATATATTGAAAAAACAAATGATGTTTACAAATACATGGGATCATCAGGAGAGAATGTGCACCGTTTCGCGGCCTTCCTCTCAGCGGTTTTAAAAAGCACATCGCCCCCCCCCTCACTGATGTGAGGTCCCACGGAATATCTGTATCGACCGTATGTAATAGATCGGTCTTCAACAAAAATAAAACGGGATGAAATGACCGTTAGAAGAAAAATGCGCAAACAGAACGCTGTTAGTCAAAGTAAGAATTTCTCAAAAAATGCGTTATCTGTATTAAAAATAAAATGAATTTTATTTAAAAATAAAATGAATTTTATTTTTAATTTTCAAAAATCAGAAGCATTACAGTTTATAATAAGACTCAAAAGAGCCCGATGTAAAATTGTTTAAAAAAGTGTATAATTGTATAAAAAGTGTATATTAAAATATCAAAATTGTTCATAATACTCTCCAACTATTAAATGAGTAACCAATAAGTGTAGGTAACCAATAAGTGTAGGCACATTCTCTCCTGATGATCCCATGCATTTGTAAACATCATTTGTTTTTTCATCATATATATATATATATATATATATATATAAGATTTATCCAAAACTTGGTAGTAAGGGATGATTCTATATGTGATTTCAAGATCCACTATACTAATATTGATGATCCAGTATGTATAAATACAGTGAATCATAAATCACTAAAGAGAGCTCAATGTAAAATAACCTTTTAGATTATATACAGAGCAATATTTATCAATAAAGGAAGAACTCAATACAGTAATCCCATAATAAATTTATTTCGACAAAAATTGGGGCCCATATAAATCTAAGTTGATTTAAACCGGCTCCACCCATCTGATGAGGCAAAAATTTGGGGAGCCGGTTTAAATCAACTTAGATTTATATGGGCCCCAATTTTTGTCGAAATAAATTTTATTATGGGATTACTGTATTGAGTTCTTCTTTTATTGATATATATATATATATATATATATATATATATATATATATATATATATATATATGTATATATATATATAAACAGTTATAGTGTTATCATTTTCTTGTTTTCAAATGCTCATATTTGATACTTGCAATGCTAAACCTTCACAATTCTTTCAACCATTGATTTTGCCAATTGTCTAGCTCTTTGGTTTGAATGATATTTACAGCCATTTTTATTGCTTTCTCGAGATCTTCCTCGCATGAATATTACTTTCTATTCTCATATATATCGCTTTTAATGATAGACCAAACGTTTCTCATTGGATTCATATCTTGAGAAACTGGTTTGCGGGTCATTCTATTAATTTGATGTCAATGAAACTTTTTTTTTTTTGGCTAAGGTGTGCAATATTTGGCTTTTCAGAATTCAGAAACGAATATACTCTTCAGCTTAAAAATGGCGTCGAGAGCTGGTCTCTAAGAAATTAAAGATATTTATTCTTTTAATCTATATA
>CM042167.1:82513224-82548224 GCA_023376005.1 Doryteuthis pealeii
TGGTCTGAAGAAGCTCGTGAACATACTCGCGAGTGGAAATGGTCCATAACCACGATACCCATGGTATTTAAGGCCTTTTTATTCCCAAATATATATATATATATATATATATATATATAGAGAGAGAGAGAGAGAGAGAGCGAGAGAGAGAGAGAGAGAAAGAGAGAGAGAGAGAGAGAGAGAGAGAGGGGGTAAGGTCAAATTATTATATCGTAAATCCTGTTCGGTACTACTATGCGAAAACCATACGGGGGAACCGGGAAGGCCCCGTCTGCTCCCCCCACGTAGCCTGACCGAAAAAAGTCCTATTTTTTCTTCTTCCATTTGTCGTCCCGGGGGTCGGAGGGACACTTCCGCTCCTCCGCAGAAATTAGGATTTCCGGTTTTATTTTTAACTTTAATTCCGGAGTCATTGATCGGCCAATTGAGTTCCAAACTTCACCCTCTCTTTGTTCTAAATTTCTTTTTCCTCTCCTTCTCCAGAAATCCGATTACCGTTTTATTTTCAATTCCCAAATCCCCCGTAGACCATAATAATTACACTACATATGTCATATAACACGCAATCTTAGAATATGAATTTGTATTATGATCGATGTTAAAAACAGATGTATATAAAAATGAATACAACGATATTGATTAAATAAAACTTAATTTTATTTCGCCTAAAAACATAAACATTAATTCAATAAAACGGGATTTAATTTTGATAATCTGATATTTATATGTTTGATTTTTGAATAATTTATTTATGAATATAAAAACTGATGTTTAAAACAACTGCTTCAGGTCAACAAACACCAAAGGAGCCTTGTATGTTTGATTTTGAATAATCTATACATATATAAAGGGCAGTTTGTATGTATGTATGTCCGGAGTAAACTATGAAAATCAAACAAGTAATGACAAAGTAAATATCTATACACATTCACTATCACCAGATCTTGCTTTTTGAACAAACATAATAAACATTTGATTTATATTCGTGAAGATAATTAATTGAAGAATAAAATTCAAATAATAATTGCATGGCATTTTTTTCTTTGCATTTAGTATTTTAAACATTTAGCATTTTAGTATTTTAAATTGATTGACTTTAAGATTTGTTTGATAGCATTTTTGCATTCCTCCTGCAAAAATACTTTTATAAACCAATTTTTAGGAGTGGGGAAGCCCTAGAACTCATTTTACAGACAAAAATAGATTACAAAAAGTTGCCATTTTTCGTGAGCCTCACTATAAATCGACATAACTCCGCCAATTTTTGGAATTGGAAGCTGAAATTTTGGGGAATGTCTAACTTTAACACAGTTCACACCTGTACCTAATTTCAGAAAAAATTAAGGGGGCGGGTGACAATTTTACTTTTTACTGTATGATTTGCCTTGGAATTGCCTATATATATTGGTTTGATTTAATTTTTCTTTTCAGAGTGACTGGATCAACACAAGGTTTTTTTACGTAGTGATTTTAATGGGGGATCAAACTCGAGTTTCAATCATAATGCCCCATCCCCTCTACTACCCAGGTGACGCCGGGAGGCGCTTCTGGTTCATTTATGAATATAAAAAACTGATGTTCAAAACAATTACTTCAGGTCAACAAACACCTGATGAGCCTTTCTTATTTTACCGATTATCGAGACAGGCTACTTGACCACTGTAAATGAGTTCGATTCTGGCCTTGTATCAAACTCACTGAGTACCTTGGCGTAATGGCTAATGTGCTTGACTGCGACGTCGTTGTAAGCGAGTTCAAACACCAGTCATGCTATTACGGTCACTTTCTAATAAGTATATGGGGTATGAACAAACTTATCCCCCAGGTATGTGCTAAGTAGTACTATACCTGTTCCTTCTAGAATGTTATCTCGTTGAATTTTACGCCATGTCAACCCCTATTGGGTTATTTTATGTGGAAGACTTTTTTTCTTTTATTCCTTCTTGATATGTACTCAATTTTTATGGGAATTTTAAAATTTCGTCTGTTGATCTATTCAACACATAGATGGGACACTAACAGGTACTACCACTCCGGATCAGAGTGAACCTGGGAATAAAAGCAATGTTCGGACACTCCACACTTTCAAGAACTCCAGAACTGGAACCTCACCAATACATTCAGTTTAACGTCAATCCCAGGACACTAAGACCCTCAACCAGGGCCTTCTAGCACTTAGAAATGGTTGCTATAAAATCAATACGTTCGTGAGAGTCATATAGATGTTAGGGATTCACATGACCAGCCGATTGATCAGAGGGGGGCCTGTCCGATTGCCCGTCTGACCAAAGTTCAACCCCCAGGATTCCGTCCTTAAGAATCATGAGTCACCAACCACGGCCAACAGGTGGTGCACTTGGGTGGGATGATACCTCTCTGCAGAGGAATAGTTGGCGTATTCTACAGACTCAGCCGACAGGGTTAAATAGTGTTGGGGTTTTCAATAAGAACAATACTGTCGGGACAATCATATAGGTACTAGGGCTTGACCTGACAAGACGATTGATCAGATGGGTCTTCGCTAACCGCTTGTCTAGACCTATAAGAGCGAAAGAGGAGTGTTGAAAGTGATGGAATTCGCAGCCAGCCGGATTCCTTTATTAAGCATCATGGGATCCCCATCAACGCCCTGCCCCTCGGTACAGGTGTAATCAGCGTATTTTACAGCTCCTGGGCTCTACAGGTACGGCTTTTGCATTAGATAACCCAGACCGTTTGATATGCCTATAAACAATGAAAGTAAATCAATCTTAGCTATCAGAGTAAGTAACTATATAGACTTCACTTAGACGGGTTCTACAAGTGCGCCTCTTGCATTAGATAACCCCAAAAGGTTTGATATGCCAATAAACAATGAATGCAAACCAATCTTAGCTATCAGAGTAAGTAACTATATAGACTCCACTTAGACCAAAATATCAGCTAAATGTGTTAGATTGGCACCGCTATAAAAAGTGCTCACAGATCGATAGAATTATAGATTCTTATTCTCCAGAAACCTCTTGATAATTTGGCACTTAGCCAAAGACTTCGTTTGATTCAGACGACGCTTTCAAGGATTCGGTTTGACAGAATTTTAGTGGCTACCAATTAGAAAAATTCCCCTTGGTGACGAACAATTCCAACGCCTCTGTTTCCTGTCTGAACCCCACCCCACCCCATCCCCAACCACTCGTAGTCACAAGCTTATTACATTTACCTTGCTTTCACAACTGAATGTCTACGAAGTTTGGAGACGTCTCAAAGACGGAATTAGATTGAGTCTCCATGAGAGACAAAATCCCGATACATTTCTGTATTCCGTATCCAGAAAGAAAAGGCGGGAAGAAAATGTCAATTAAAAATTACTAAGATTAACTTAACACTTTCGGATTTTGTCTGTTAATACAAATAAAAGAAGAAATTAACACGTTGCCAGTAGCTTACACTCAAGTCACTCGGAAAAAGGCCCGGTTCTCACTAGATCACAGATGTTAAGCAGTGATGAGTCTATCCTGAACTTAGATGGGTGACCATGCAAGCCATCTTATATCTAAACTTTCTGCGTGGAGGAAGGAAGTGCGTGGTGTATTGGTTAAAGACATGGGAAATGGACTCGTCGACCCGAGTTCAAATCCTAGACGTGGCAATTATTTCACTTAGCGCTAATACCCTTGGGAAAGGTATGAATCCTACTCGGGCAGACTGGGCTCTTTAAACTTGGTTAGGCAACCGGTCTAGGAGAAGGAAAACTCTGAATTCAAACCTGTTGAACCCCGCTGAAGAAATTGACCTTGTGTCGCATCCTGCTCGTGCGGAGGGGTTGGTAAATATATATATATAAACTTTCTAAATCAAAGATACTAAGAGTTTATTATTTCTAGAGAACACTATATAGTCAATGTAGAAATTATTAGATATCATTTACAACCAAATTTGACAATACTTATTTGACACATTTGGGATTAGGGAAACGTGAGCTTACAAAGTGGATTTTTTAAAAATAAATAAATAAATACGACCGGAGAATTAAAAAAAACATTAAAATCATTTTGAAAGATATCTAAGAAAGGGAATGTTTGACCTAATTAAAATGATTCTCATTCTCGGAATGTTATTAAACTATGAGCTCCCTGACGCTGAATCTTAACATATAAATAAAGTGGGAAGTTAAATGTCCCTCTCACACTCACTCTCCAATCACACTGTTTACGAGGTAATCAGGATATACATAGACATGGGGAAAGTGAATTTAAGAGACGGGTCTGTGTTTAACTTAATTGCAGATTACGACTAATTAGAACCAATTAGAATTGATTTTTTTTTCAAACATAACCCAATCCTAAAACTAAGGAATATTTTAGTAAGAATCTTATGTCATTAAACTAAATAAGAAAATCCTTTAGCAAACAATCATTAATTCACTCAGCTTTAGTATAATGATGATGATGATGATAATAATAATAATAATAATAATAATAATAATAATAATGATAATAATAATAATAATAATAATTTCGAACGATTTCTGTGATAGATTTCGGGTGAGTTACGTCACACAATTTCAATTGAAAAATAACGGCTAAACAACGACAAATCCTTTCACAGCAAATCATTCTCACATAAACTGGATTTCGCTTTTCCCAACACATTCTTTATACCTTGAGAAAAAGGTGAAGGTTCTCCCAAAATATCGGAATTAATCAAAACAGTGACAGAACAACAGCTGGATATTAAAACTCTTTTTGTGCTCTTTTTTGTTTTTGTTTTCTTTTTTTCCATGCTTCATAATACCCCTAAAAACAACGTTCACAAGATTAAGTTCATACACAATCATAATATATATATATATATATGTGTGTGTGTGTGTGTGTGTGTGTGTGTGTGTGTGTGTTTCTAAATAGAGGATTTGTATATGAAGTAGATAAAATTACCATAACCAGAAAAACATACAGTTATTTGTAAATAGAGGAATTATATACTTATTAGATTAAGCTACCATGAACAGAAAAAAATATATAGTTTTAGTTTTTGCTACAATGTTTAATCTTGAATTTGGTAATAAACAATACCCAATGATATCCGTTTTGATTTTATAAAGTTGCATCTGATGTAAGAAATACCAGTTTCTTCTTTTTTCAATAAAATCTGAAATATGTCTACATATCTCTGAGAATTAGATATATAGATATATAAAAGGTTGAGCTAGCTAAATATGAACAGACTGGGATGGAGAGGTAGATAGATAGATAGATAGATAGATAGATATGAACAGACTGGGATAGATAGATAGATAGATAGATAGATAGATATGAACACAACTGAGATATATAGATATGAACAGACTGAGATAGATATATAAATAGATATGAACAGACTGGGATAGATAGATAGATAGATAGATAGATAGATAGATAGATAGATAGATAGATATTAACACAATTGAGATAGATAGATAGATAGATAGATAGATATGAACGGACTGGGATAGATAGATAGATAGATAGATATAAACACAACTGAGATAGATAGATAAATATGAACACAACTGAGATAGATAGATAGATAGATAGATAGATATGAACACAACTGAGATAGATAGATATAAACACAACTGAGATAGATAGATAGATAGATAGATATAAACACAACTGAGATAGATAGATATATAGATAGATATAAACACCACTGAGATAGATAGATAGACATAAATACAACTGAGATAGATAGATAGATAGACATAAACACAACTGAGATAGATTGATAGATAGATAGATAGATAGATATAGACACAACTGAGATAGATAGATATGAACACAACTGAGATAGATAGATAGATATAAACACAACTGAGATAGATAGATAGATTGATAGATAGATATAAACACAACTGAGATAGATAGATATATCTAAACACAACTGAGATAGATAGATAGATAGATAGATAGATCTAAACACAACTGAGATAGATAGATAGATATGAACACAACTGAGACAGATAGATAGATAGATAGATAGATAGATAGATAGATATGAACACAACTGAGATGGATAGATATAAACACAACTCAGATAGATAGATAGACATGAACACAACTGAGATAGATAGATAGATAAATATGAACACTGAGATAGACAGATAGATAGATATAAACACAACTGAGATAGATAGATAGATAGATATGAACAGACTGGGATAGATAGATAGATAGATAGATAGATAGATATGAACACAACTGAGATTGATATGCCTCTAGTATATATGACTGCAGAAATGTAATACGCATAAAATAGCGATTTGTCAAATATTGTTTCATTCATAGACATTTAAATTTTACGAACATAACAAAACAATCACCGTTTTAATCATCATTGAACTGTTTTATGTTGTTTTTGTTTTTCCTTAATTACGATTTATCCGTAAATATCTAAATTAAATTTTCCATTCAAATATTTTTTCACACCTCCAAAGAAAAGCTTTAATTTACGAGCATTGCCGCCATATTGTGTCTAGTTCATTGCAATTGGCGCCAAAATTTTCCATGTTCTCGTCTTTATCTCGTAACAAGCGTGAGAAAATTCGATATTATAAACAATGGCGTTTCTTTTTTTTTTCTTTGCTCGTTATCTTGAACAGCAAAAAGATGTAAAAAAAAGAAAAGAATAAGATGTCCTTATGAGTATGATTACGAAAACGTCACAGGTCTGTAGACGGTGTTTCTAAAAGAACTTTGTTTTTAATTATCCAGTGAAACTTTTTGTGTATTATAACACTTCGTTATTTAATTTGAACTATTGTTATATAGCTAATTATTTTTGTCAAATGTTTTTCGGGAGAAGAAAAAAAAAAGAAAGGAAAACGTTCACCTGACCCAGTTCACAATATAAATTGAGCGCATTGTCGCACAACTTATTATAATGGATATTCGGTGTCTCTCTGTCTGTAACCGAAATTTCGTCATTACTCGCGTCACAATACCCTCGGGAATTGCATAAGTTTATCGATGAGTATTTATATTCAAAATCATTAATACATAGAATACATCTTATTTATGAAAGATGTCTCTATGAAAAGCTGTTAGATTTGCCTCAAAACAGCCTATATTATTGGTGCCTTTAAAATCCTGCAAAGTGTCTTAGAAAGAAATAAAAGTTTACTTAATATATGGTTAGGTTAATTTGCATACTGGTTTTAATAAAACCAGGTTTAGTAGACAATTATTTGGTGTTATTAATTTCTATTATTTTTAAAAAATCAATCCTTATTTTCATATTTTGCTACAAAAATTCCACGAATAAAGACATTGAGGAAAACTTTTCTAGTATGAAAAAGAAAAGAGAATAGAGGGGAAAAATAAATTCGACTTGTTGAAGAGAGGGGGGGTCAACAATGTCGTCGCCGTCACAAAATCTTTGGCTCAAAAAATCCGTCGTCGTCGTCAAATCACCAACTCAAATATCTTCAGCAGCTGAAAAATCGCAACTGCTTACTGTCGTCACCCCACTTCTATTTATACAAATTTTTCCTTCAACATCCGGGTGTCTGCACTCCACGCACGAGATTCCCGAGCCAATCCCGGCTGCCGGAATCCTCGTAGCCATCATCCGGGCACCTGGTGCTTATATCCGGGACACTAGTATCTTGAATTCAGTGCCAATGTGTCACCCGTTCGCATTCCGAAGGACGCGGGTTCGATTCCACATGCCAGGCAAAGCCTAGCCCGCTTCCTTCGAGAATACGGTGGGCCACTCACCTCGTGTTCTCTGTCACAACTTTAATGTCCCATATACAGATCCAAAGAATCAAATGAAAAAAAATTATCAAGCAAAATGAAAACAATGTTGGAATAGTAGTACATAGAACAAATTATTATCCATTAAGCCATAAAATGAATTAGTTTATATACTACTTGCTGTCCATCGTATCCGATGATGACACCACGCGAATCATTTCTCTCCAATTTAATCGGTCTCTGGTTGCGTCTTGCAAATTGCCTATGGAGATGCTCAAGTCCTACAGGTTTCTCCTGATGTTGTCTTCGTGCCTGAGCTTTGGCCTACTGATTTTTATATAGAAACCAATTAAAATATAACTTTAAAATATGTAATCTTTTCATATGCATTCAGCTGTAATTTCGTTATTCTTTCCAATTTGATATATTTCATTATATTAAAAATTAAATACATACCCCCCGAAGAGCGCGTATTTTTGCTAGTATGAATAAATGAACATTTTAGAAATGTCAGTCCTTGCAAGTTTTTCACACCTGGAGGTCTTTCACTAGAATCTGAAAGTTTCTCCAGGACTCTTCAGAGTATTCTAGCCGATCTTAGCAATGCTGTTGTTTGGAGGGTCTCGATTCTTCCTCTATTTTCAAATTATTTCTGTATAATCATGTTCCAGAAAGTCAGTTTTCCAACAAGCGACCTTCGGTATTATGATTACCTTCCATTGTTAAAGCATTCTAATCCCAACTGATAGGGTGATTTTAACACACCTTTTTAACATACAAATATCATACATATATTACAGCTATTTCTCAGAATTTTTTAGATGAGCCTTGAATATTATTATCTGCATTTTTCGGACAATTTTCTCATCTTCATTGTTATCTGTACAACGTTTCGAACGATGGGCCCTCCGGCATTCTTCGGGTATTTCTTGTCGAACTCGGAAACCTTCTTGTCGGACTCTGGATCCTTCTTGTCGAACTCTGGATCCTTGTCATCGAACTCTATATCCTCCTCGTCGAACTCTTGGTCCTTGTCGTCGTACTCGGGATCCTTGTCGTCGAACTCGGGATCCTTGTTGTCGAACTCAGGATCCTTGTCGTCATAATCGGGAACCTTCCTGTCGTAATCGGGAGCCATCACGGAACTTCAAACCTTACCCTTTATTCAGTCCACAGGGGTATGCTGTTCTCATTCCGCCAACCATAGCTGGGGTAGAGGCGTTAAGCTGTGTTTCTTATTATTCTATGTTACAACTGCCCCTGGCCAGGATTGAACCTGCAGTCCAGAGATTACTGTCACTTAGAACTGTCTTAACCTAACTCCTTTATCCACTCGGTCCAATTGGACAATCCAGTGTGAATTTTGGGAACTTATAAACCTAATGTCTTGTTTTGGCTATAATTCATACCTATTCACTTATGTATGATTTTTTACCTTGACTCATATTGGGTGTTTTTGTTGTTTTTAAAATCTAATCTAGCCTTTTTAATTACAGGTTCTCATATTGTGTTCATTTCTACGCTCGGTCTACTTAAGAGACCACTACAGCCTATGATATGAACTGATTCTTTGAGGCGTCTTCAGATAATATTAATCATCAAGCCTCATCTTATAATACTAATCTAGTACAGCCTCGTTTATTTAAAGTCTTCGATTTTCAGCTCGATACGACCATGACTTTACATTTACACGTTTAAAAGCCATTACTAGGACGGACTACAGGTTAAATTAGCAAAACATTTATTCGGAGTTCAGACCACGTAAAATTGATAATAAATAAAATACAGACTTAGAAAGCTTTAGTGACAATATGTGAACATTTTACCTGTGATCATTGCGTAGAAGACTTAGAAACTTTAGTTTTTATTCGAGATGAGTGTGAAGATTTGGGCACCGTGGAATTATCTGTAGATTAATTGTTGTAAACTCACGTCTTGGGGTGAAATCAGTTTTTAGCTGGAGGAATTAAGGAGCATCATAGACGGCAGGGAGTAATAAAACTTACTTAAATTTCATCAATGGATGAGGAATATAGCCCTTGTGTATACATTACTCAGGTATTCATTGCAATCTCTCTCTATCTCTCCCCCTCTCTCTCTATCTCCCCCTCTCTCTCTATCTCCCTCCCTCCCCCTCTCTCTCTCTCTCTCAATTTCCCTTCAGAAATATTTTTCGCTCAGTCGTTGTACAAACATACAGTCGGAGACAGAATTTTATATATATATATATATATATATATATATATATATATATATATATATATAAAACTTGGTAAATCCTTGCGGTAAGACAAAACCCGGCAAATAATATGATTGTAAAAATATACTACCATACTTCAGCTGGGGAAGAAAAATGAAAAACAGAAAAGATCAATATAGTCGTGCCAACTGAAAATAATCGGTTAATACTATAATACTTGGCCAAAAGGGAAAAATTATATATATATATATATATATATATATATATATATATATATATATATATATATATATATATATATATATAGATTTAGCCCTGAAGAGCTTTATGCGAAACTAATAGTAGGTTCGTCTGACTCAGTAGATTATCTTTAATTATATATATATATATATATATATATATATATATATATATATATATATATATATATATCCGCCAGGATTATCTGAAGCTAAAATGTACTCAATACCTAAGTAGAGCAAATAATAGAGTTAAACCTAATGAGTCAGATATACCTACTCATAGTTTCGCTTAGTTGCTCATCAGGGCAAAAATCTGACTCCGAGTTTTTACAGCACCCTACCGAGGCGAACTGGTTTGTTAAATTCAGCTCCCCACCCCCCCAAAAAAAACAGAATTTGGGTTCTGTTTCTTTTTTGTGTGCTGGTAGTAAGCATCAGTAATAGTAAATATACAGGGTGACCCCCCCCCCAAAAAAAAAAAAACAGAATTTGGGTTTTAGTGTATATTATTTTTAGATACTTACAGTTTGTATTGAGCGAGGAATTCTTTTAGCTGTAAATCTAGAACTATATTTTGTTTTAAATAATGGCTTTACGAATGCCTTATGCAAAAACATTGACACCTTGTTTGTGCAAAAACGGACAAAGGACTGAAAAAAACATCTTATAAATATTAAATATTGTGATCAGATGTTAATACAGAAATGTGTCGGTTTGCAAGGAATCACAAAAGAAATGTGTGAAAAGATAAGAGATTGGAAATGTCCAATGTGTTTTACTTTTGAAATAAAAATAAAAGAGAAAAATTTAAAAATTGCTGACGAGAAAATAAATTGCAATGAAAGAATTAGAAATGAAGTACGTGAAGAATTTACTTTGTTTATATTGTTGCCGTTAAATCGGGAACTATAGCGGAAGGAAGGGTCGTCAACGTGCTGGAACATGGGCATCAGATGAAAATATTTGAAATAAATATGAAAGAACAGAAAAATCATTCGAATAACATAATATTTTCTCATATGGAGGAAGAAAAATAAAATCTAAATGAAATTATTACTTATTTGATTAATTGATAACGAAAATAAAATGTCGCAAAAGGATATTATATATTTACTAACCCCTCCGCACGAGCAGGATGCGACACAAGGTCAATTTCTTAAGCGGAGTTTAACAGGTTTGAATTCACAGTTTTCCTTCTCCTAGACTGGTTACCTAGCCATGGTTAAAGAGTCCAGTCTGCCCTGCTATATACCCATAGTTGGAGGGAGAATTGGATACATACCTTTCCCAAGGGTATTAGCGCAGTGTGAAATTCCAACAGCCTCGTCCAGGAATTGAACTCGCGTTGACGAGTCCATTTCCTACGTCTCTAACCATTAGACCACGCACCTCCATCAAAAGGATATTATAAGGGCGGTATGTTTCGTCGTTAGGGATATTGCATCCTCGTCAGGAGGATGGACAAATGCCGCATCCTCAAAGATGGTGAGTTAGTAGAGGTCACCCGACCGATAGGGAGACCACGTCTGCTTCTTTAAAGATATCTGCAAGAGAGACATGAAGACATGCCACATCGACATTAACACATGGGAGGCATATACAGAAGACCGTATGACTTTGCGCCTCCTCGTCAAACAAGGAACGAAAAGGAGTGAAAAAGTGAGGAAAGAAGCCGCTGCAGAAAAGAGTCAGAAGGAAGGAGAGACAACACAATATCCAGCAAGTATCACCGTTTGTTTGCAATCTCTGCACCAGAGATTGCCATTCAAAAATTGGTCCGTTCAGCCACTCACGTATTTGCAGATAAAAAAAAGTGGACACTACGCCATCGTCTTCAATAGACGGAAGGATGCCAACAATATTTGGTGAAAAATAAATAGAAACATCTTATTATAATGGAGACTGTGTCTGTATGAAACCGAAACTATATTACTACCCAAATCACAATTCCCTTAGTTATCTACGTCACATTGTCCATGTTTTTATTTTCATTTAAACCTCAATTATCAATAAAATTGTTTAGTAATTGTAATACGATCCAATTGAATTATATAGATATGTACAACAAAATAGCGGTTTACAGTGTGAACGGGAACATATTGCATATTGATATTTAAAAAAAAAAGTAGAAACCACTTCAATAAATCTTAAAAGAAATCCATTAACAAGAAGAAATAACTGTAATTTTATTCCTTACTTCCTATTTTAACTAAATAGTTAAATTAGGAAAATTTATCAATGAAAGACGGAAGTGATGGATGATTAAGACTCAGTTGTTCTATTTTTTGATTATACCCCTCTCCCTTTCAAATCTTTTTATCTGCATTCTTATTTAGTTTCATTACCCTTTCTAATTTAATACAATATTTTATTAGTATTTATGACGGAAAACGAGAAAGGAAAAAGAGCAAGACATTATCTTGCCTGTCGGGATCGAACCCACGACCTCCCGCATGCAAAAATAAATGCGATTTAGGTACTGGACGGACGCAAGGTTCGACTGATATGCCCGGATGTTTGGGTAATATGCCCATAAAACAACCAAAGCGAGCAGGGTGACAAGCAGAGAAGCTTCGAGTTACGTGAGACGGCAGTCAGAAAATATTATTTTGACCACGGTGACGAATTTTCAGCTGCTGGTCGAAGACTATGTTGATCAAAAGAAGGTTTGGCCTGCGAGAAGACAGTGAACTCGCTTCTTTTTAGTCCCCACCCCCTCAGCAGGAAATTGTTGAAGCAAATATCTATTTTCCCCCTGCAGTCCCCCCCTTCTATAGTATTATTTGTATTAGTCGGACTTTTGTCCTCATCTTCATTGTTATCTGTTCAATGTTTCGGTCGATGTGCCCTCTTGTCTTCTTCGGGTATTTCTTGTAATCGGGAACCTTCTTGTCATAATCGGGAGCTATCATGGAACTTTGAAGAATTCCGAGAAATGATATTTTATTACATTAAAACTTAAATACTTGCATCCGGAGGGTGCATATATTTGCTAGTACTAATAATGGTCACAGTAATACATGAAGATACCAAATCCTAAACCAAATTGTAACTACAAACTTAGAAGAAAATCGAAAAGGAAGAACAAAATATATGCATAACCCCAGACATAACCAGAACAGAAAGAGAATCTGCATTTGAAAAAAGGAAAAGAGACGAGAGGGAAAAAAAACATTGAATAGGATACAACAGAAAAACAAAACAAAGAAATCGTTATTAACGCAAATAAAAATTCAAACGAGTAAAGAAAAACGGAGAAAATTTTAGAATATTGTATAAAATGTTAAATCATTAAAAAAACAAAATTAGCGAACTATATCTGCTTGCTAAGAAATATAAAATAATTTGTATTACAGAAACATATTTGTCTGCGGGAAAAGTAAAAAGTGGGATAAAAAGAAATACCGAATAAGATAGGAAAAATAATATATAGTTTGCAGAGACTCCTATTTATGTACATAGAACATTAAAATATCTAAATTGAATTGGTTCGAGAAAAAAAAAAGAATATGGGGCATTAAAAATAACTGATCTTATTATAATGGAGATTGTGTGTTTTTCTGTCTGTAACCGAAACTATATTATTACTCAAGTCACAATAGCCTGTAGTTATTTATGTCACATTATCCATGATTTTATTTTTATTTAAACTTCAATTATTAATTAAATTATTTTATATTATTAATACTGTTGACCATACCTACATATCAATAACACGCAATTGTATTTATATATACAACAAAATAGTGGTTTACAGTGTAAATTGGAAGGCTAATTTGCATATTGATATTAAAAATTTGATTTTAATAAATATCTGCTTAGTATTATTGATTTCTAATTGTTTGGTTTCATCTTAATGAATATGATCAAAAACCCAGGGAATAAATCTTAAAAAAACCCATTAACAAGAAGAAACAACTAATTTTATTCTTTACTTCCTATTTTAACTAAATAGTTAAATTAGGAAAATTTAGTAATGAAAGATAGGAGCTGTTCTATTTTTCGATTATACTCCCCTCGGTTTCAAATCTTTTTATCTGCATTCTTATTTAGTTACATTTGTCTTTCTAATTTAATATGATATTTTATTGCATTAAAACTTTAAAACTAGCACCCGGAGGGTGCATATATTTTCTAGTTCTAATAACGAAGACTTTGATATAATATGCATATGCAGTTCTCCCGCTAAATAAGACGATTATAAACTGCTCGATCAATTGAATAAGGTGCCTTTTATATCTGATAAATCTTAAAATAAGGAGATTTCAATTTACCTGATATAGACTTGATAATTGGATTACTAATACCTCACATAAATTCAATTACTTCACATTTTAAATTAGAAAAAGAAAACTTTGATCTATTTACAAGAAAAGGATTTTCTTAGTTTATTGAAGAATATACTATATGTAAACTGGGGCTAAGTAGGTTAGAGAAAGCTATATTGGATCAAGTTTTATCAAATAATGACTGTTTAATAGATGTAAGTTTTATGTATTCATTGGATAAATCTAGTCCTGAATGTATTGAAACAAAAAGTTGAAAGCGAATGTTGAATATACAAAGAAAAAAACAACGAAGATTATAGAAGATTATAGAAGATTTAGAATAAAAGAGGGAGATAATATAAATTAGATTGGTAGTTCTAAAACACTAAATGAAATGTGGGAAGAAGGAAATCGAAAGATAAAAGTATAAAAGAAAATAGTGTTGAAGTTATTATAAAGTATTCGAAACGAGATTTATTAGAAGTACCAGTAAATATATGCTCCCTCTTAGTGCAAATAGTCAAGTTTTAATGTAATAAAATATCATATTAAATTAATGAAACTAAATAAGAATGTCAATAAATAAAATGTAATAAAATATATTAAGTTAATGAAATTAAATAAGAATACCAATAGATAAAATGTAATAAAATATCATATTAAATTAATGAAACTAAATAAGAATGCCAATAAATAAAATGTAATATAATATCATATTAAATTAATGAAACTAAATAAGAATGCCAGTAAATCAAATGTAATAAAATATCATATTAAGTTAATGAAACTAAATAAGAATGCCAATAAATAAAATGTAATAAAATATCATATTAAATTAATGAAACTAAATAAGAATGCCAATAAATAAAATGTAATAAAATATCATATTAAGTTAATGAAACTAAATAAGAATGTCAATAAATAAAATGTAATAAAATATATTAAGTTAATGAAATTAAATAAGAATACCAATAGATAAAATGTAATAAAATATATTAAATTAATGAAACTAAATAAGAATGCCAATAAATAAAATGTAATAAAATATCATATTAAATTAATGAAACTAAATAAGAATGACAATAAATAAAATGTAATAAAATATCATATTAAATTAATGAAACTAAATAAGAATGCCAATAAATAAAATGTAATAAAATATCATATTAAGTTAATGAAACTAAATAAGAATGCCAATAAATAAAATGTAATAAAATATCATATTAAGTTAATGAAATTAAATAAGAATACCAATAGATAAAATGTAATAAAATATCATATTAAATTAATGAAACTAAATAAGAATGCCAATAGATAAAATGTAATAAAATATCATATTAAGTTAATGAAACTAAATAAGAATTCCAATAAATAAAATTTATACATATATATATATATATATATATATATATATATATATATATATATATATATATATATGGTAACTCATCCACTGAAAATGTAAACAAATTTCTTCTAACGCAAACGTCAAACACGGATATTGCCCGATATCATAATAAAAGCCTATTCGACACACTTTTTTTTCCACGTCAGCAATCACGTTTACCATTTAACAACTGTGTTTAATATTTCATATTAACAATCACGTTCAGCATTCAGCAACATCATATTTGAAATTTAACTTTTGAATAACGCAATCAATTACATAGCGTTCAACTACACAACGAAAAGGTTTTCAACGGTCATAATTGCATTCTTCATTTCCGCGACTGCCTGCAATTAATCAATATCTTGATTCCTTATGGTGAAACTTAAGTTGGTTATTTCTATATACACCTAAATACTATATATATATATATATATATATATATATATATATTAAATTTGATAGAGGAATTATATATAATTGATAATTGAATCATATTACCACCACCAGACAACTCGACAAACACCATTTGCGACATCCGGAGCACTGGACAGCTGTTTCGACCTCCTTTTGGTTTCATCAGCAGTGCATACCACAATCTCCGCCACTAGAGATTGAACCAGCGAACCACAGCGTGAAGAGTGGGGACTTAACACACTGGGCCACCAGCCCATGCCGCAAACGGAGAATACCAAATCATCTAGTCAATGGTAACATTGATTCAAACTGCGCAGCCACCTAACCGGTATTGCCGTGAATCCCGTCGCAGGATTACAGAAGGCAAGGTCACCCCCAGGCATTCTCCGTTTGTGACATGGGCTGGTGGCCCAGTGTGTTAAGTCCCCGCTCTTCACGCTGTGGTCCGCTGGTTCAATCTCTAGTGGCGGAGATTGTGGTATGCACTGCTGATGAGACCAAAATGAGGTCGAAACAACTGTCCAGTGCTTCGGATGTCGCAAATGGTGTTTGTCGAGTTGTCTGCTCGTGGTAATATGCTTATATATATATATATATATATATATATATATATATATATAATATATATATATATATATATATATACATATACATATACATATAGATATAGATATAGATATAGATAAATATAATATTAAAAAATAAAATATAATAAAATAAAATCTAGCAGACTCTATAATTACAATTTTTGACAAAATTAATTTCATTCAAAGCTTCTGAATCCAACACACACATATAAATGTATATGAAATAATATAACAGGGCACGCACATAAACAGAAACACAAACACACACACACACACACACACACACATACAAATAACACACACACACACACACACACATGGTGTTGGGACTTAAGAACAAGAACACCACACACGCACACAACAGGAACAGGTGATTTTCATAGACATTTACACGCCCACAACCATAAAAAAGTGGAATCAGGTGGCCCTGTTAATAAACAAAAAATCATGCTTACAGGGCGAGCCAGATCTGGAATAATAATTAAAAAAGAAGAAAAATACACACACACATAAGCGCGCGCACACACTTAGACACACACACACACACACACACACACACACAAACACACAAACACACACATAAACAAGCACCTCCCCCCCAAACACACACAGAATTGGGAAGGCATGAGAAAGAACAAAGGAACGGCCACTAGCAACAACTTCAGTTCTGGTGATCATCTGTAGAAGGGATTTTCATCCCGAAATATTAAGAATCAATCACAGGTTAACAAACAACACCATAGTTACCTTCTTTTTTCTTTACACTTGCACTGTGATAGCCTTCAAAATAAACCAATATATACATACATACATATATATATGTATATATATATATATATATATATATATATATATATATATATATATGTGTGTGTGTGTGTGTGTGTGTGTGTGTGTGTGTCCTGGAGAGAGCAATTTGTCTTGTCGCTGTCTAATAAGAAATAATTAGGATCCTGTTTTAAGCTTAGCCAACAGTAATGGTCGGTATTTGGAAAATTATTTTGATATGGTCAAACCATTTTCGAAATTATCGAAGAAATATCTTGAATAGTCTCTTAGTTCTTGCAATACCGGTTGTCCACATCTTCCCCCTAACCAAACACTAAGGTTTTTGCCATTGCTATTGGCAGGATTCCATTAGTTCAGTTGAAGAGACGGACAAGGGACATCGCAACAATGAATTGACGAACTATTAACTGATACAATATACCCTTTGAGCATTGACAGAGAAATGAGAACGATCTATCCTTATATATATTTACCAACCCCTCCGCATGGACAGGATGTGACACAAGGTCAATTTTTTAAGTGGAGTTTAACAGGTTTGAATTCAGAATTTTCCTTCTCCTAGACCGGTTGCCTAACCAAGGTTAAATAGCGCAGTCTGCCGTACTATTTATCCATAGCTGGAGGGAGAGTACGATTCATACCCTTCCCAAGGGTATTAGCGCTAAGTGAAATGCAATTACCACATCCAGGATTTGAACTCGGGGCGACGAGTCCATTTCCCATGACTTTAGCCGTTACACCATGCGCTTCCATGATCTATCCTTATACACAGTGCCCGTTTCCTACAAACATAACCATGACACCCTGGGTGCCTCCACACTTTTAACAAAACTTCTGCACGAGTAGGATATGACACAATATACAGTAGGTATACAGTCATAAAAAACACATACAATACTCATTGCATTTATCAAACAAACAAATGTTACATATACGTGTAATAACATTAATTAGTATTATTAATAACACGTTAATTATTAGTCACAATTAAATATGGCTAATGACACTAAAATTTTACAAAATGAGGACACCTAAGATAATATGCAACTAATTTCATCTGTGTGATACTGTTGTATACCCACTTTTGCACCCCACCCCCGTTTATTCACCAACTCTTCCACACGAGCAGGACGCAACACAAGGTCAATTTCTTAAGCGGAGTTTAACAAGTTTGAATTCAGAGTTTTCCTTCTTCTAGACAGGCTGCCTAAACAAGGTTAGAGCCCAGCCTGTCCTGCTATTTTCCCATAGTTGCAGGGAGTGCAGTTGCATTCATACCTTTCTAAAGCGTATTAGCGCTAGGCGATATGCAATCAGCCTTGACGAGGATTTGAACTTGAGTCGACGAGTCCATTTCCTATGTCTCTAACGACCGGATATATGTATATCAGCGTCCTATCGGTCAAAACAATATATTACACTTAAAGAAGTAATTTAGGGTGGTCCCAGATGTTTGGTCAGTAGGGTATATCCTGATAAAATCTTTCAGCTTATCCTTTAATGTGTGTAGAATAATAAAGCAAAATGAGTTTGCAGAAAATACATTTAAAAAATAGCAGATAGATTATGGGTACCTACTGATAGAAATGATACCTCATCAAAGAAATCCAGAAATAAACACATGTCTTATTAATTAAAATAAGGAAATGAATCCGACAGTATATCAGAGAAAAAATTGAAAAACACACATATTAATTTATGTTGTATTTATTGGCTAATATTGCAATAGTTCAATCTGTATAAGACTATCATCAGAGCTTATCTATTATGAAACGAAGAAAACTATTTTCTTTATTTCATAACAGATTGCCTCTGATGATGGTCTTATACAGATTGAAATATTGCAATATAAACCAATAAATATAACATTAATTAATAACATTTATGTGTCTTTTTCAATTTTTTTATATCATTTTTATTGAATCATTCCTTATTAACATTTAAAGCTTTGCATCAATAGTTAAATCGATAATATTTAATTATTGACCTGATGTCTTTTTTACTTCCTGTCGATTCTTTCAGCATAAAAAATTTATCGGCGGTTTCAGTGATAAACTACATTTTTTTAAAAATTAATCATTGTTTTTTTAAACTTTGCTACTTTTTATTTTTATATTTTTTGTTAGTTCGTTGGATTGTGATTCTTCAGATGATGGTAATTAGTGTTTCGTATTAGATAGACGCGTTTCTTAAAAGAAGAGACAGAGACACTCATTCACACAAAAAAAAATAGAATAAAAAATGAAATAGAATAAAAAATGAAATAGAATAAAAATTTAACGTGGGAAAATTTCCTAATGCCAAAGTGTGAGAATTGACTTTGAAACGATCGCCATTAAACGTTTGTGTCGTTTAGATGTGAAATCTTGAACGATGATTTCAGTTGAAGATATTATTTTAAATCAATAAGTATCGATCACTTTCTTCGTCTCCACTCAACATGATCACAACTTCTATCAGGTCATATTGACCTTTTCATATAAAACTATAAAAATTTGTAGTTTTTATTTTATTTCATTTTCTTCTTTTTTTAATCACGCTAACTTGGATAGAAAATAAATTTTGAAGAATGTTGAACAGCATTGTCCATCATAATGTATTCTATTATATAGTCTGCATGTTACTGTAACAAAGTAAAGAAGCCACATTGTAACAAGAACTTTGTTAACAAATACTGTTATGATTCTTCGTAGTCATTTTTAGACTGCAGGTGAGAGCACTTTACAATGGAGATCCCTTGTTTTCTCTAGTGTTAATTCTTATGTTGAGCAAAATCTACCTGTTCCTTTGTTAATCCTTGTGTTAAGCAGAATCCTTGTGTTCCTGATTCGTTCGTCCGTGTCAAATATGAGCAATTGAACGCCTTTCAAGATCAGCTATTAAATAGTTAACTAACCACGTATTCGAGCGTGTTGATTGGCTGATTGAATCCACGCGGCAAACGCAGTCTATAAGTTTAAATGGCAGGCTCCAGCCCACCTTATAATACCAAATTATGGGTACCTCACGTCGAATACTTGCAAATGAACAGCTTTCAAGCTCGGCAATTAAGTTGTTAACTAACCACGTATTCGAGCGTGTTGATTGGCTGATTAAAACCACGCGGCCACGAAGAGTTTATAAATTTAAATTGTGGCCGACAGCACAGCTTATATATATTTACCAACCCCTCTGCACGAGCAGGATGTGACACATGGTCAATTTCTTAAGCGGAGTTCAACAGGTTTGAATTCTGACTTTTCCTTCTCCTAGATTTCTTTTTTTAATCACGCTAACTTGGATAGAAAATAAATTTTGAAGAATCTTTCTTTGAGTTGAACAGCATTGTCCATCATAATGTATTGTATTATATAGTCTGCATGTTACTGTAACAAAGTAAAAAAGCCACATTGTAACAAGAACTTCTATTAACAAATACTGATTTGAAGCTTGAAGTTAATACTATCTTAATTGTAAAAGGAAAAATTTATGCGTCCACTTGAAAGCTTTATGTACAAAAATATTTTTGAGTAAAATTTATAAATTTTGGAGATTGAAATTGCAAATTTTCTTAACAAAAGTACTTGGTCTGAAGAATATGTTTCCTTTAAAGATAAATAAAAAAAATTTGTCTTATGAAAATGAAACATGTTGAGTCTATTAATCTGTTTTTTTGTTCACTTGAAAGATCATTCATCATTTGATTTATTTTTTTACTTCTTGGAAGAATCTTTCCCATTCAAATTGGTACTGGTGTATGTTGTGTGTGTGTGTGTATGTGTGTGTGTGTGTGTGTGTGTGTGTAGTGTGTATTTAAGCACCAGATTTTCTTGTAGGCATATTTTTTTTTAAAATTAATCCAAAAATAATTGGAGGATGCACAATATTTATTGTTGTACCGGCCGTTCCTACAGTGGAGAATATACAGGTTCTCACTATAAATAGTGAGACACCGAGTGAAAAGGTTGTACTGTTACCGTTTAGCGGCAAGCTAGCCGTTCTTGTACCTTATTGTAAATACACTTGTCTAATTTTACCCTACCACGACTTGAATTCTTTTTTTAATGTTGAATTAACATCACAACATTTATTACAATTAAATTAATAACACAAAAGAAAAATATTACATGTTTAAACAGAATTTTCTTCAATATTTAAAAAAATATGATGATGGTGTATTCATAATGTACCAATGTTTTTTTTTCCATTTTAATTCAATAATTTTTCATAGTCATTTTTAGGCTGCAGGTCAGAGCTCTTAACAGTGGAGATCCCTTGTGTTCTCTAGTGTTAATCCTCTTGTTAAATGTATTCTATTCTGTAAGAAATGAATATGTGTGTGCGTGTGCGCGTGTGTGTGTGTGTGTGTGTGTGTGTGTATGTGTTTACACAACCTCTACGCTACATTAAAGAACTGGGAAAAGTAACTGCATATAACAAAGTTATAAATAGTTTAAAATAGGGTGTTAATATTCACTCTCCCTATATATATATTTACCAGGCCCTCCGCATGAGCAGGGTGTGTCACAAAGTCAATTTCTTAAGCGGAGTTCAACAGATTTGAATTCAGAGTTTTCCTTCTCCTTGCCCGGTTGCCTAACCAATGTAAAAGAGTCTGCCCTACTATTTACCCATAGCTGGAGGGAGAGTAGGATTCATACCTTTCACATTGGTATTAGCGCTAAGTGAAATGCAATTACCAAGTCCAGGATTTGAACTCACCCTGTATATACGAAGTTTCCATGTAAAATTTCATTAAGAATTAACTAACTTAATTACTTGTGTATAATACCCACTTTTTCCAGATTTCTAAGTCTAAAAGTTAGGACTGCGTGCTATTTGTTGAAAAATCCGTGTTTTTTCAAAACAAAGCACACAGCTTCCTCAAAGTGAAAAAATAAGGGCAGGTTACTCTCATTTATGTAGCTAATGTTCAGTACCTGTAGTGTACTGTCTAACATTCTCGAATGTGACATTGTTGTTTCTCTGAATTTTTGAGATGAGGCTTGATAATTTGTATTATTCGGATTATTGTCCTCATCTTTGTTATCTGTACAACATTCTGGCTGACGTGCCCTACGGCCTTCTTCAGGTATTTCTTGTTGGACTCTGTATTGACTGGTCATCAATCATATAAAATCGGATATCTCTCATAAAATAAAATGGGAATTTTCCCAAGCAGTAGCCGTGTCATTACTACTGTATGTTTGCACCACTTTGAATCTAGCATAATGCTTGAAAAAAAAGCTAGATATGAACAACACAAAGTGTTATATAGCGGCTTCAAATTCACGTTGCTAAATCGTGTAAGTAACGTTGGGGGTATATATGGTCACGTAGCGAAGTATGTAGTAGTCGGCTACTACCGATTTCAATAAACAACAGATACGTATATACAAAGATAGGACCCTTCTTTATTTTCTTCGGTGTGTGGGTGGTAAGGGCGTAGAACTTCACAATGAAAATGCCGGTGGCTGGCGAAGAGCGCAGTGTTCCCAATGAGTGCCCAAGGGGTGTCTGCTGACGGGAGACGGGAAGTGTCCTTTTAGCTGCTGGCTAGCGTCTCTGTCTGTCGGCTCGAATCTTCTCGCCTTTATATTGATAGATACACCTCGGCATCTTTATCTTTTTATCTGATAACGACATTTGTTATATATTTCTTTATCTTCTCCCTGCTTCCTTGGCCGGAAACCCTCTCTTCCGCTTTCTCTTTCTTTTTGAATATATATTTTTATCTTTCTCTTTGTCTCTTTGTCGGAATTTGACAATACAACACAAAGATGTTACATGCTGTTTTGAACAAATCCTGAATGTAGTACCCCACAAGACAACAGTTGTACGAACCATACAAATAAGACGAGCAAGACATACTGAGCACAGCTGAAGACGTAAGGACGATGAAGAATATGACGATCTAGTTAGCAGAAGAGTTAACAAGTAAGAACCATCAAGAGTCCCTAATATATCATTCCCTTGTCTTTGTCTCTATATCTCCAATTATATACCCGAGATGTAGGTATAAAACACATGAAGGGAAAATAGTTACCACTATTCAGCGTACCCAGTCTTTTCTCAGACTCTTAAGGATGTTCTAAGTGGTTCAACAACGATTGGCATCACAGTCATCATTGTGTTCTATAACTTTTTCTGCTCACTTAATTAAAAATGACCTCTATCAAAACAGGTTAAATAGAAATATCTTCTAAAATTATACAAAGGACACATTTTGCCTAATAATAGGCATAGCCTATAATTTTTGTAATGAAGGATAATTTAGAATTTTAATTTAACGGTAATTCGCTGGGGAAATCCCTGAAAATTTAAATTGACAAGTCTTGAACAAGACTTTTTCTAAAATGAGGCTGTAATCGCCCAAGAGAGTCGCGTGATCGGATAAGTCCGATAAATTTAGATGTAGATTTAGATTTAGTGAGAGTCGGGGCCATACGTGTGAAACCGTCTCAGGACTGCTATTCATTCTTACTCCGGCTTTGTTTAGAATGGAATAGGGGAAATATTAAAATGTACACCAAAATATGTCTCCATGTTGCTGATATAAGAACTAACAAAGATGGAACGCAGAGAGAAACACAGAATCCCAATGAAATATATGTCCAACCGGATACGACATTCTAAAGATGGTGACGAAAGAAACCTGATAGACACAGAAGTTGACATGATATGAATATATAAGAGTAAATAACTATCACATATTACCTAAATAATAACAATGGAATCGTCTGTTTTTCCTATTAATAATGCCTATCGAAATCTTGGAAGAGAGGAACAAGATCTCACGGGACTTGTTAATTCAATCTAGCAATTGCTAATGACTCTGTTCACCTTGTATCTTTGTTTAGTAAACCTTTCTCCAAACCTTAATACTGTTGGAATTTTGTATATAAGGTGTGCTCCTATTCACACCCTGAATTAATAGACTAGGCAAGGTCACCTGGTCTATTCCTTAGCCAATCACTGGCCATACTGCGTGGCTGATACATTACTTAAACACTGATTCTTTCACAGTATACTTGCGACCATTGACGAAGGAACTTAGGGTTCTTTACCAGAGAGAATTACCAAAGGATCTCTTCTGGACAAGCGCTCTTGCTTGAAGGCTAAAGGATGGCACATAAAAACTTAACAGGTTATGGGGCCAGGAACGCTTAATGGCGGAGAATCAAGCTCTGAACTTTGGGAAACGAAGTTCCACGGGTATTTAAGGACCCTTCAACTACACAATATAATCTAAGCACCAACGGACCAAACCGAGGACCCATATTTTGTAGACAAGAATGCGACAATATTGTTGTATACTCTCTTTCTTTACTTCTATTATTCTTCTGCTCATCTTTGGTATCTTACGTTCTTCTTCTAGCGTCTGGACTTCGTCTTGGGGACTTCGTGACTGGTCTTCCATTGCGGCTTTCTCTTTATCAGAAGCCCTGTGTCATTGGTAGTTTTTAGATAATAACACAAGACTTCGATTCACTTAGATCATATTTCATTTCGAAATCCCCACCAGACTACCTGCGCAGATTGAGTCGGCCGTGCACTTAACACGACTTACAACCGCCGTGGTTTGGCCGATACTAACTAAAACTCGCTCTAATCTAAACCGGAAGAGGGTCTTCTCCACCGATTCTCACGGTATCTACCGGAAGGAGGATCAGGACTGAGGTCAAGCCTTGTCATTCAATCCTTCAAGGCCGCCGGTTGCACTTATAACAGCCATGTTGGTTTCTACACTACTTTACATAAGTATTAGTAATCTAATAATTATGTAACAATATATGCTGAATTGATCCAATGTTTAGACGATCGAAGTCTTTCATTGGTAATGCGAGAAGGCCAAAGTATGGCCCATAAATACTTAACATATACTCGTTGTGATTCCTTCTATTATGTCTCTGTTAGTTCTGATACTTGAGGTACAACAATAATATAAAGATCATTCGAATAAAATTTTTCTTCTAATTTCTGGTTCGTTGTGTTAGAATTATTAATACTTCTAGTATGTAAGTAACAAAAGAATGTAATTTTAATTCGATTTAAAATTAATCAGATTTAAATATACTGAATATAGATCTTATTCAATTCTGGTTTTATTTCTTTACTTTTATGCATAAATGATTCAATTCATGTTATTTTAGAGAAGACCACACCCATGTCACACTGAACGTTTGTTTCTTTATAAGTCCAATTCGATTTTTAACGCATAGAATCTCATTGGCCTTCATTCAGTTAGTGGGATTTCATAGATTTTAACGATCCTCTAAGTTCTGTAAATGAAACAAACACACTTTCATGAGTTAGGGTGAATGCTCTAAAAGTAATGCGTTCTATTTCATTCCATGGAAACTATATATATGTATATATATATATATATATATATATATATATATATATATATATATTATATGATTGAAGGCAATTACAATGCGCATATCGAATGCTTCTAAAATAAACAAACATCCAAAAATCTTATTTCCTTCGCCGAAGAGCTTAAAGCCCGAGTTTGTTATTGTTCACTCAACGCCCCCTTGCCTCATATGGTAGAGACGTCTTAGTATCATTGACAGGTTAATTTCGCAGGAATTTCTCCGTGCTGTATCGTGGCCGAAACAGTATAGTTTCTGACTATCCTACTGAAGTCCCGGTTTCGATTTCTGTCGAAGGGAAATCGTTAGTATATATCGCTGATGAGACTTAATAAAGTTGAAACAGTCTGTACGATATTCTACACACCGAGTAATTCTTTGCGAAATTCACTTGTCATTATTATCTTCTATAATTATCGAGTTTTATGCGATATGCGCATTGTAATTGCATTCAAGCAAAAATATAAATATTAATATATACTTTATTCAACAATGCTTCTAAAATAAACAAACATCCAAAAATATTATATATATATATAGTTTCCATGGAATGAAATTGGACGTATTACTTTTAGAGCATTCACCCTAACTAATGAAAGTGTGTTTGTTTCCTTTACACGCATATACGTATTTATATGTATACATATATGTGTATATACACAACTCCCAAGAACCCTCCCTCACATATATAAGAGCATTAAAAAAAATAACCCAACTCAAAGAGGTTTTTCACGGAACAGATGGACTTGCTACTACTAACACATTCTTCTACCCGGATTTTAAGAGCATGTCAAACCCTCAAAAATACTCCAATTTTTATAGTTCTTCCATAATGCTCCCTTTCAAAAATCTAAAAACTATTTCTTCAAATACGAATTTTTCTCCTGACGATGACCTAGTTGAGAATAAATAACATATATAAAAAATATTCCTGTTTGTCTTATTACTTTTTGTCCATACTATATATATATATATATATATATATATATATATATATATTATATCATTGTTTTTGTAGCAATGTATATATATTTGAGATAATGAATTTTTACCTTTTTAAAATGATTGTGAAGATATATATTTGTGCCTTATGAATCTTGAACGAGGCTGTTTGGATTTCCCATAGCACAACCCTTGGAAAAGGCATGAACGCAACTATTCTCCATTCAGTTATCGGTAAATAACAGGGCGAACAAAGCTCATTAATCTTGGTTAGGTAATAAGGATGTAAACTGTAAACTTTGTAAAATGTAAACTTTGAACTTAAACCCGTCTAAAAGATTTACCTTGAGTCATATCCTACTCGTGTGGTGGGCTTTGAGATACATAGATCATATATATATATTATAATATATATATATATATATAGTGTGTGTGTGTGTGTGTGTGTGTGTGTGTGTGTGTGTGTGGAGGCGTGTGGGCTAGGGTTAGAGTCGTGGGAAATGACTCGTCGGTTCGAGTTCAATTCCTAGATGAAGCTGTTGGCATTTCACATAGCGCTAATACCCTTGGGAAAGGTATGAACCCATATATTCTCCCTCCAGCTATGGGTTAAATAGTAGGGCACACTGGGCTCTTCAACCTTGGGTAAGTAACCAGTCTAGGAGAGGGATAACTCTGAATTCAAAATTACCGAGGTCGGTCGTTGATTGGGTTTGTAGCAACCCTTGATGCACCAATTCTTTCCTATCGACTGTGACAAAAAGTGTGGATGGTCCACCACAAGCCTTCACCACTATAAACAAATCACTGTGTGGGTGTTCATTGTGTGTGTGAACCCTCATGCGTCGAAAATCGACGAGAGAGTCCATAGTAATAATAATAATAATAAATAATAATATATATATATATATATAATATATATATATATATAGATATATAGAGAGAGAGAGAGAGAGAGAGAGAGAGAGAGAATAACAACCTTCATCAAAGTAAAATGTTTGGAAGGCCGTTATTTTTTGTATGCTTAAAGATTCTGTAGTTTTCTATTATTATTTTATTTTATACTTAAAATAATAATAAATAGAATGCATGTGTACATGAACAAACTCCTGGTCGAAATGTTTGTTAGTAAATCTATTCTATCCATTCAGCATTTTCTTTCCTTTGTTTATTTTTCCTTTCAACATACCGTCGGATTCGCTTTCATTTTCAACCTAAATATATAATTGTTACTGTGGGTCATATAATTAACAAAATTCGGCATAAAGTACCCTGATGATGTATAAAGTACCCTGATGATGTTATAAAATATGTACATTAGAATAAGTCACGGGAGTTCGTGTTATTGCACTCCGCTTAGGAATTACATCATGCACATGGTGGAGTGTTGGGTAAATGTAGGTATTTACCCAACCCGTTCGCCATGGGTATAATGGGACACAAAATCTCAAGTATGGGGCCTTCGGCTTTTCAGTCGTAATGGATCTACGAGTTTAGCTTGCTAACTATTACATCACGATAGCTTGGGTAAATGTATACATTAGAATTGTCGTCTTTCAATTTGGTATAACGAGAAATATAGCTGGGTGTTTATTACTGCTCAGAACACTCCAAATAACCGTGTTGTTGTTTTGGATTTGGTTTCTTTATTTAATGACATATCAATCTTCATGGGTTATTTAATGGCAAAACCCGCCCTGTCGGCTGGGGCGTTAGAATGCACCGACTGCACCTCTGCAGAAGGGTAAGACTCCCCCAATGGAGCCACCTGTTGGCCGTGGGTGGCGACCCGTGATGCTTAAGGATAGAACCCAGTTGGATGAGCAGTTCATGACATGCAACACTCCACTTTGGCCCTATCTTGGGATAGACGGGCGGTCGGAGAGGCCCCCTCCGATCAATCGGCTGATCACGTCAAGCCCTAGCACCTATATGATTTTCCCAACCTTATTGCCCTTATGGCAAGCCCCAACCCCTTTTTATCATATGGGTGCTAGAAGGCGGTGGCTGCGGGTCTACATGTCCTGGGAATGACGTTAAACTCTATCTGATGGTGAGGTTCCATTTTGGAGGTTTAGGGAATGTGGAGCACCCCATTCATCACCATTGCTCCCTGGTCCACTTTGACCCGGAGTGGTAGTGCCTGTTAGGGTCTTATCTATGGGTAAAATAGAAAAATGTATTTATAAAAAAATTGTATTATCCATTAAGAATTGATTTATTTCAAAACTTTATCGGCATTAAATGACCCACTGAGGTTGATATGCCGTAAAACAAAAAAAACAAACAACTTAATGGCAAAACCATCCTTGTAGAAAAAAATAGTTGCACAATTAACCAATAGCAAAGGGAATGAGAGATTTATACCTTTCCAAAGGTTATTAGTGGTGACCGTTATTTTTACCTAACTTACATTTGTTACATAATCTATGCGGTGGCATAAGATTATTGTCAATCCCCTGTAATTCTGAGAGGATGACCCTTTTCATACTTATGTAAGGTAGTATAGAGATATGGTGGCGATCAGTGCAGTTGATGGCCCTGAAAGTGAATGACAGCGTTTGACCTCAGTCTCACCTTGCCTTCTGGGGATAAATCGTGGGAACCGGAAGGCGTAGAAGAACCTGTTCCGGTTTAAGAATAGTAAGGAGCTTTAGTTTAGTTTTGCAGTGGACGTCAGACAGAGCAGTCGGTCATGATGCTCTGTCTAAACTGTAACTCTGCATACGCGCGCTATGTTATGTCTGGGTTGGGGATTTACCGAATAAAGTAACATTAATTGAAAATCGAAGTCTTGTGTTTACTAAAAACACAGGGCTTCTGATAAGGAGAAATCCTTAACAGAAAACCAGACCCGAGGTCCCCAAGAAAGTCCAGACCTTAGAAGATTCCAGACCAAGACCAAGATGATAGAAGATAGAACCAAAGCCGACCAGAAGAATAGATGTCCAAGATATAGAAGCAAGTAAGAAGTAAATAAGTAAAGAAAGGGTATATAACATTATATGCTGATTTGGTACCGTGAAAACCTCAGTACGCAACACAATCAACCAACCGTACTATCATCAACATCATTATCATCATAATCCTATTTTCTCTATTGTATAGAGTATAAACACTTACAATTTCAAAGATAATATGCTGACTTTTTATATCGACAGCAACTTTTCACAAGCCTTAAACATTTCCAGCAAAAAGAACAAAAAAAAAGAAAAAAAAGACATTATCACGGGTGATAATCAATAGTTATTTATTCAGTATCGGCTTTTGCTGCCGGTCGGCCAACTCTAACAATGGGAAAGCCTTCTCAACTTGGCTATTCTCAGGAACTATCAGTGTTTTTGAAGCGTTAACAAAGGAGACATTCGTCTCCTTCAGATAGTTCTTTATGTTGAAAAGCCAGCCCATACAATCAAAAATTGAATTAGTAGCGATATGGACTTATCTCTTCTGGAAAGGATTAATTCTGTTCTTGTCGTTCAACGTTTCTTGAGTGATTTAGTTTTTATGAAATATCGTTGGCTCTTCTGAAAGTTTATCGAAGAATTTCCTCGATATAAGGAAGAGGAAACAATGGTCTGGAATTAAAGGTAAATGTTTTGAAATCCTGTTAACAGGGAACTGAGAAAATAATAATAATCCTAGTTACCCGTGGAAACTTGTTGTCACACAGACTCCAATGAAAGATTATCAACTGAGACTGGTGTGAAAAAATAATTAGAATCAAACAAGGATGTGTAAAGAGCAAAATAATAATCCCAAAATGATTTAAAAACAACCTAGGATACAATTTAAGGAATTTGCAGATAAACGAATTCAGAGAAAGTAATTATTCATTGTTAATGGCGGATCATAGCTACAACATACGAACAAGTTTTCTAGAAGCTAAGAAAGACAGGATACAGGTAAATGTGGACGGTGTAAAAGTAAAAGTATATCAGCCAAGTAAACAAATTCAGCAAATTATCTAAGAAAAATGACAAAAATAGTTGTGACTGAGTAGAAAGGATCATCCACTCAGAACTATGCAAACGTCTGGGATTCAACCATACAATCTAATGGTATGTAACACAATATATAACACAATGCAATATGTAACACAATGTAATATCGTCTGATATTTGAAATAAAAACTGGGAAGAAATTATTAGTTTTCTTCTAATTATTTTCACGGTAGTGTAGTTAAATCAAACAAACGGTTTAAAGAAAAAATGCAGGGAATTTGATTTACAGCATTTAACTATGAATTGGCTCCTCTTCTCTGATTCACCAGAGCGAACGTGAGATAGTTACATTCAAATTGTAAATAAGCGCTTTAAAACCCTTGAAAATTGATGGACCACGTCGAAATTGACCAAAACAAATCGTTTTAAATCTATCAAAAATAAACCGCATATGTAATGATATTTTTCTTTTTTTAATGATTGTCATTATGTTACTACTTATCATTTTTGTTGTGATGTTAGTTCAACAGTAAAAAAAGAAGTCAAGTCGAGGTAGGGTAAAAAGAGACAAGTGTATTTACAATAAGGTACAAGAACGGCTAGCTTGCCGCTAAACAGTAACAGTACGGTAACAGTACGGTAATAGTACAACCTTTTCACTCGGTGTCTCACTATTTATAGTGAGAACCGGTGTATATTCTCCACTGTAGGAACGGCCGGTACAACAATTTTAGACAAAAGTTTGACCTTAAATAATAGATTTAATTAATTTTAATTTGTTTTTAAAAACCTAGCAGACGACAAAATTGGGTATGCCTACATTAGACACTTTGATAAGTTATTATCTGGTGGCAATGTCATATCAATTAGAAGGTATTTTTTTCTTTTATAGTCCTTTTCATTCTATCTGGTTTATTACTCTTTGTTTTCCTATCAGTTTGGGGAATATCTGGTTATTTACCTTCTGTTATTCATTCTGGTTGAGGATTATGTTATGTTTCAGATTTCGGACCAAATAAGATAGTTAGTTCTTCAACCTGTGATCTACAGGTTGACGAATTCTCTTTTTTTGTTAATCAATACTGGATCTGGTCTTCTGGTTGGGATAAAGTGGTCTGTCTTAATCTCAAAGTCACTACTATTTACCCATAGTTAGATGTGCGTGGAGTAATTGTTAGAGTCGTAGGAAATGGACTCGTCGACCCAGGTACAAATCCTAGACGAGACTATTTTCATTTCTCATAGCGCTAACACCCTTGGGAATGGTATGAATCCAACTACACTCCCTCCAAGTATGGGTAAATGGGTGGACTGGGCTCTTTACTTTTGGCTAGGTAACACGTCTTGGAGAAGGAAAACTCTGTTAAATTCCGCTTAATAAATTGACATTGGGTCAAAAATTTGATTTTAATGAATATGCACTCAGTATTATTAGTTTCTAATTGTTTGGTTTTATTTTGATACATAAGAGCAAACATCTTAAAAGAAATCCATTAACAAGAAGAAATAACTGTATTTTTATTCTTTACTTCCAAATTTAACTAAATAAATAAATTATGAAAATTTAGCAATGAAAGACGGGAGTGATGGAAAATGAAGGAAGAGTTAGTTTCAAAGTTGTTCTATTTTTCGATTATAGCCCCTCTGTTTCAAATCATTTTAATTGCATTCTTATCTAGTTTCATTGGTCTTTCTAATTTAATCTATTTCATTACATTGAAACTTAAATACTTGTGACCTGAGGGTGCATATATTTGCTAGTATATATAATATATAGATATACACAGTGTTTTTATAAATGTGGATATAAGTATAAAGGTTTGCATGAATATCTGAAAGAAAGAGTGCACGTTTCTCATCGTAAAGAACGTTTTTGCCAATAATTTTTGATTCACTCACAAAACGCTTTATTGACAAACAGTGTGGAGGGGTTGGGAAATACATACATCACTACTTCTTCACATAGTCACCGTCGTTTCTCCCAATAGCAATGAGAAAAGTTATCCCTGCCCCGTAAAATTATTTTGACTGTTCTTTGAGCCATTTCCTCACTACGGATTTTACTTCCGCGTCTCTGGAATAATTTTTGCCTCTCAAAACCTCTTTCATGGAGACAAAGAGATGATCGTCTGAAGTTGCCAAATCTGGTGAGTGTGGAGGGTGCGGATCTGTAGTGAAGAAGTGGCTCAAAGGACAGTCAACATAATTTTGCAGAAAGAATGAACCAGAAAAACAGAATTGCATATTTCGTTACCATGGAAAAATTAAATCATTTTATAAAATTTGATATATTAATGCGTTTTTCAAATTTATTAATGGTGCTATTCGCTTCCTGCCTTTAAAAAAACGCTAGGTGGTGATAGCTGGAAAAAAAACAACCTTTCCTACGAATGAAGTCCCTAGCTGAAGCGGTGCCTGCTGGAAGAAACGCCTTCAAACTTTTGGGGGGTATATTTTCATTTTATTTTGATATATTTATTTCCAATAAAGGGGCCAGGTTAGTTCAGTCGATAGAGAGTTCAGTTAGAAACTACAAGGTCCCTAGTTCAACACCGGCCCTTGCCAACTCAGCGTATGAGTAACACAGGAATCTGTGCGGTAAAGTAAGGAGCTGATGATAGGTATGGCACCCCACCACAGACGCAAAAACAATCTCCTTGGTCTAGCGCTTGTGAAAAGGGTATAGACTACCTCGCTGATTGGCTGATACCGACTTTAGGCCACCCCGATGACTTTACTTTTACTTATTTCTAACAATCAATTACATATACATGTTACATAATTATTAGATTCTTAATATTTATGTATAGTAGTGTAGAAATCAAAATGGCTGTTATAAGTTGCAGCCCACGGCCTTGAAGGGTGAGTGACAAGGCTTGACCTCTTCCTGATCTTTTCCGGTGGATACCGTGAGAATCGGTGGAGAAGACATTCTTCCGGTTTAGATTAGAAATAGATTTTAGTCAGTCGGCGAGAAACCATGACGGTGGTAAGTCGTGTATTGCACGCTCCGACTCGATCTGCGCAGGTAGTCTGGTGGGGGTTTCGAAATAAAATGGGATCTAAGTAAATCGAAGTCTTGTGTTATTATCTAAAAACTACCAATGACACAGGGCTTCTGATAAAGAGAAATCCCCAATCGAAGACCAGACACGAAGTCCCCAAGAAGAAGTCCAGACGCTAGAAGAGACCTAGAAGAACTTAAGATATCCAAGACGCTAGAAGAGATGTTAGAAGAAATCGTAAGATAGAAAAGATGCCAGCATAGAAGAATAGAAGTAAGTAAGTAAGTAAGTAAGTAAAGAGGTATGCAACATAAAAAGTCCCCGCCAATTAACAGTTTTCAGAGAAATCTTAAAATGTACAAGCGTGTTTAACACTTCGATATTAGCAAAAACTGCATGCAAAAAATAAATACCGTAAACCCTCGAGTATAATCCGCACTTTTTTTTTAAGGTTAAAATCCCTAATGCGTTCTATACACGGGGTTAAAAATGAAAAATATTTTCTAAGCAATGTCCAAGCCTCTATTTGCTGTACGGCAATGTTTATTCAGACGTATTGTTTTTTTTTCAGAGGACGAAACTCATAGAATTCTCTGAACTTTGGAATAAAAACGGGTTACTTTATCCAAGCAACAAGACTAGACCTAGTGCTGATTAACAAAAAAGAAAGAACTTGTCAATTAGTGGATTTTGCAGTTCCAGCAGATCACAGGGTGAAGCTGAAGGAAAATGAAAAAATGGACAAATACCTGGACCTTGGCAGAGAACTGAAAAAGTTATGGAATATGAAAGTCAAAGTGAAACCAATTGTAGTTGGTGCACTTGGAATGGTCCCAAAAGTATTGGAAAAGGGTTTGGAAAATCTGGAAATTAGAGGAAGAATTGATACCATCCAGAACACTGCTGCAATCTGCCAGAATACTCAGAAGAGTCCTGGAGACCTGCTGTCACTCAGACTCTAGTGAAAGAACATCAGCTAACGCTGATGAGAAAACTCAAAAGGAGTAATTAATAATAAAACTTCAAATTTCACCTACGATGTATAAGACGCAGGGCAATTTTTTGAGCCAAAATTTTGGTAAAAAGTGAGCCCTATATTCCGTCAAATACGGTAATTAGGTATTGACCCCATAGAGCGTTGCATAAC
>CM042167.1:82553224-82562586 GCA_023376005.1 Doryteuthis pealeii
TTAGGCCATCTCACGTGGTGTAATGGTTAGTAAGCTAGATTTGCTAACCATTGTTAGTGAGTTCGATTCTCCCTGGGCGCTCCTTATTTCTAGCCCTGTGCCACATCTAAACTAAACTTAGTTTAAGGCCACCTCACGTAGTATAATGGTTAGCAAACTAGATTTGCTAACCATTGCTAGTGAGTTCGATTCTCATTGGGCGCTCCTTATTTCTGGCCTTGTGCCACATCTAAGCTATGCTTATTAAATTACTCTACCAAAGTATTAAGATAAAGGTTTGCGCTGTCGACGACTTCCGTCAAATCATGTTGAAAGTACCAGTTCCCGCTAGATCAACAAAATTAAGCAGCCATAAGCCTTTTAGTTCATAGATGGGTGATCCCTTAAGCAACAGCAGCTACTGTAAGTAACCTGGTATCAAAACAGTGAAAATGTTTGATTGGGAGATGATTGAAAAATGGTCATATATCCAAAAGTTTTTAAGTTAAAATAAAAATAATTGGGCCGTTTTTTTCTTTTAGTCTTTTCTTGATTAAGACTAGTCTAGTCTATTTACCATTAAAAAAATTGATAGTATTAATTATATATAGGTCAGCACTTTTGGTTAGAATCAGTGGTGCTTCTAAGGATCAGAGTGTAGTATCTGTACCAGAGGAAATCAGATGGTTATCTTTAACTTTTGATTGTGAGATGATTGAAAAATAACAACACAAAACAGTTTTGTTTTTTTCTCATGGGCTCATTTATTATATGCTCAAGTCAAAATGCCTTGAGAAACAGGCCCGCATCTTCCGTCTGTTCCCTTCAACAGATTTGTCCAGTCTAACTTCTCAACTTTTATGGTCAAGTCACATTGAAAGCATCGGTTTCCGCATGTTTACAAAAGTTAAGCACGAACGAGCCTATCCAATACTTGGATGGGTGACCATTTAAGCAACAGTAAATTAAGTCGTCAGGGTGGCCTAAAGTCGGTATCAGCCAATCAGCGAGGGAGTCTATCTCCTTATCACTAGTGCTAAACCAAGGAGATTGTATTTTGCATCTGAGGTGTTGCACCACACCTACCATCAACTCCTTACTTTACCGCACACATTCCTGTGCTACTCATATGCTGAGTTGGTGAGGGCTGGTATCGAACTAGGAACCTCGTGGCTTCTAGTCAAACGCTCTACAGATTGAAGTATTACTTGTTTTATTTTTAAAAAATTAACTATACATAAAATTACTAACAATTGTGTAAGGTTGAAATCTACTCCTAATGTCGAGGGGAAATCTTTTGTTTTAAAATTCTATAGATTAATTTTTTTGTAACTATAGATAAATGGTCGACTCATACACGACATTGAGTAAAACAAAAATATATAACCATTGCACGACGATTGCCACTAAATGTTTTCTAACTTAAAACACTTGTTTACTGCGCTTGATTCCAATGATATTTTCAGTTGGTGTTTACCTTACTCGAAGATTTCTTACCCTTATGATTTCTTAACCCTAACACTTATTTAGATGTCTCTTTTGCATTCAGTCCTATTGAATAATATCTAAACAGAACTATGGAACCCTATCAGGTTGATCTGGGAGTAATGGCAATGAAGGGGTACTCCACACTTGCCAGATATCTAGAACTGGAACCTCGGCTTGGTTTTATTGTTACATAATTATTAGATCCCTAATACTTATATAAGGTAGTATAGAAACATAATGGCGATTAGTGCAGCTGATGGCCTTGGGAATGAGTGACGGTGCTTGACCTCACTCTCACCTTGCCTTCCGGGGATAAATCGTGAGAATCGGAAGGCATAGAAGACCATGTCTTCCGGTTTAAGGATAGTAAGTAAGTCTCAGCCAGTTAGCAGGTAGGAGCCGAGCCCGATAGGATGTAAGTCGATCAGCGCAGAGGTCTGGGTTGGGGATTGAAAATAAAGTAACATCAAAATAAATCGAAGTCTTGTGTTTATTATCTGAAAACAAACAATGACACAGGGCTTCTGATAAAGAGAAATCCCTAACAGAAAACCAGACCTGAAACCCCCAAGTCAACTCCAGACGCTAGACCAGACCAAGTCAAGATGATAGAAATACCAAAGACGATCAGAATAGCAAAGCCGGCCAGAAGAAAATACGACCAGAAGTAAGAAGTAGTGAAGAAGGGTATACAACATTATGCCCGCGAGGGAGTCTTACCTCTCTGTTGTGGATACAGAAAATGATTAGTTATATATACCCATGTATAGGTCGAAGAAACGACTGGTGTGTCCTGTTGATAATTTAGATTTTCATTTTTTCTACCTTATTATGTTACACTTATCTCTGCCAATTAAGCACATGAGTAGCACAAATTGAGTAATCTGATCTGTACGGTAAATTAGGGAACTGAGGGTAGGTCTGGTGCTCCACCTCAGCAAAAACAATAAGAATAGATAAAAAAATTCCTGTTGCTAGCCATTTAATTAACTTCTCCATCGACTTTAAAAAATCCATTCCTTCTTTTTCCTATAACACTGGTTTACAAAAAAATATTTTTTGTCTGAGGCAAGAATGTGAATAGGTGGTTTTTACTAATTCGGGTGTGCTGAATTCAAATTTATAAACAGTTTTGCTTTATCACCTCTAGTTTCTGTCTTTTAAATAGTCTCATTTAGTTATATTATAGTATTATATATATAATATATATATTATATATATATATATATATATATATATATATATAATGTAATGCTATCATTTACATTTATTGCATAAAACTAAAAACGAAGACATAAGTCACACAATATTAGAAATTAACCCTGAATGTATATATGCCTTTGTGTACAGTATGTATACGAAATGTACAGTGTGCATATCTAAAAAAAAGCTAGAGGTGATGAGTAAAAACGGATTTCCAATCTGAATTCAGCACCCCCAAATTAGGTTAAAACAGGTATTTTTGTGCTTGCCTCAATTTCTTTGTAAACCAGTGTAATCAAAATGGCCCACTGAGAATTTCACCCCCTGTCTTATGTGTAACAAAATTGGTCAATTTCCTCTTGAAAAACCTATTATTACCGGTGATAGATATTCATCATCAATTTATTACATATTATTCATTTTGGGTCATTTGCCTCTCATGAATCACATCCTGTTCTTTCAGCTTTATCTTGTTACCAAAATCAAAGCCGAAAATATTCATTTTGTAAAACTGACTGTTTAAATCCAAAATCATGGTCTCAAAAAATATGGACGTAAAAGTGTGAAAGAGGAAGATGCTGAAAAGAAAGATGATCCTACGGCTGCGTTTGTAAAAAATGTCACCAGCCGCCATTATATGTTTTTTTTTTATCATCCATATGTTTCAGTCTGTTGATGGCTCTATTGGTTCTCCAGTCAGATCACAGTACTTCTATCACAAATTGAGTCCCATTAATTTGATGTTCCCATCAAAAAGTCTAAAAGTTCTAAATGACATGCTGGGATCATATGACCTTTAGGTACCCCTTTTGCGATCTCAATTCATAAGGACATTTTTTCCATTTACACCGTCAAAATCCAGTTAATTGTTAACAGACATTTTTTTAAATTTCAAAACAAACCCCGAACCCTAACCCCTAACCCTAACTCCTAACAAACAACTGGATTTTGACGGTGTAAATGAAAAAAAATGTCCTTATGAATCGAGATCGCAAAAGGGGTGCCTAAAGGTCATATGGTCCACATGCTGTAAAATCAACCAACCAAACCAAACCAAACCAAACCAAACCTTTTTTGGCCATGGCCCCCGAGAACCTAATGTGAGTTCTTTGTGCCTACCCCTCAAAAAAAAATGTCATGGCTTCCAAGAGGCAATATGGTCCTCGTTGAGAAACCCTGATATAAAGAATAAATTAGGAGTTTTGAATTTGAAGAAATTGAAAACTAAAAATGGCTACTTCCCAAAGATCGGACCATATAACATTTAGGCACCCCTTTATTCAAATTAAATTAGTCACAGATCAGCAGACCATTTTTTAAATTTTTTGTTCATTTGCCTCGCAAAATAAAAATGCGGTCAAACTTCCTGTAAATATGAAAAACACACAACCGATGCACATTTGCTTAAGCTATTTCGCAGGTTTTTTGGGTTTGCTTGTTTTTTAGATATTCAATTATTCACAACGTTTAGATTAGTTTAGCAACAGTCCGGGTGTTAGCATTCCACATGGCACTAGTACCATTGGGAAAAGTGTTGTATACCCTTCATTACTTCTTTACTTCTTACTTGCTTCTATATCTTGGAATCTATTCTTCTGGCCGGCTTTGCTATTCTGATCGTCTATCTTGGTCTGGTCTCTTCTAAGGTCTGGACTTTCTTTAGGACTTCGGGTCTGTTAGGGATTTCTCCTGATCAGAAGTCCTGTGTCATTGTTAGTTGTTAGGTAATAAACACAAGACTTCGATTTACTTTGATGTTACTTTATTTGTAAATCCCCAAACCAGACATCTGCGCACATCCTACGAGCTCGGCTCCTACTTGCTCACTGAGACTTACTTACTATCCTTAAACCGGAAGACAGGGTTTTCTATGCCTTCCAGTTCTCACGATTTATCCCCGGAAGGCAAGGTGAGAGTGAGGTCACGCGCTGTCACTCACCCTCAAGGCCATCAGCTGCAATAATCGCCATTATGTTTCTGCATTACCTTATATAAGCATTAGGGATCCAACAATTATGTAACAAAAGTACGCATCCAACTATTCTCCCTCTAGCTAAAACTAAATGTAGAATACTTTGCTAAGCACAACATTACGTTCTATCCAAATCCTATCCCATAGTAATAGACTTGGAAAATGCTTTGTCAACAAGAGCACCCCTAAATATTTGCTGCAACAAGAAGTTCAAGCCACTAATGCTCAATGGTCCCAATTGTTTTCTATTGCCAATGGTGTCCCAACCATCCTAGTGATTCTTATGGCTGATTTGTGATTGATGAATGTTTTGGCAACAAGACTGACATAGAAGAAGAAAGAATCAAGGACGACCAACCAGCAAGAACAGAGAAATAGAAGACCAGACACGAAGTCCCTAAGACTAGCTCCAGACGCTGGAAGAAGAACGTAAGATACCAAAGATGAGTAGAAGAACAACAGAAGTAAAGAAAGGGTATACAACAGAGTGGATCAGCCAGTGCTTGAACACAAGGATTCTTCATTAAGGAATAATTCTAAGGAACACAGGGGATATCCTCTGTGAAGTGCTCTCACTTGAAACCTAAAAATAGCCACAAAAATCGTATCAATGGGTTCATGTCTTTTACTATGGATTACCACAAAGTCAATATCAAACAGTTTCCTGGATTTGAACTCAAATTGCAAATTCTAATTCCTATGACAATAACCTTTACGCAATAACCGTTACGTTAAAAGCGCCTCATGTATATTCGAAATATAATTTAAGTTTAATAAATGTTTTGATCCCGAAACTTGGTGGATTGGCTCAATACTTAATGAATAAAAAAAAATCAAACAAAATTTCCATTAAAAGACAGTATTTACATTAAGTCAAAATTAGCTACCATACTTTTTAAACCGAAATACATCAAATAACTGTTATTATATGAATCTTCTTAGACTATTATCATTAACACAATTAATCCGAAGTCAACTGGTTTTTTTTTTTAATGTTATCCAAATTTGAATACTTAGCTTCACCATTCATTCATTCTTCAAAATTATTTTTATTCATTATTTTTATAAGGAAGAGTAAATCTTTCAATAACAAACACCTTTATTCACATGTCGTGTGGTTTGGTGATTCTAATCATAAAAGTAAGATTGATAGCTTTAAAAAAGCAATCTGGCGTTGACGTCACATAAATTGATTTTTTGTTTTTTTTGTTATTTGTTGTTTTTGTTTTTCAAAATTTCAAGTTGAGATTTTAACACTTCCAAACACATTCAACCTAATCTGATCAGATGATAACTGGCTGCCGTGTAGAGATTTAATAAGGTAATTCATCGTCTTCTGTTAATATTTTGATGTGTGCGGAATATTTATTTAGAGCCTTTCCAGTAGGAGGTATATATTCTCATTTTCAGAACATATATATATATATATATATACACATATACATACACAGCCCAGTCAGTTGAGGATTTAGATTACACCGACTGCACCTATCTAGAGACAGGCATACATGGATAGATAGACAGACATACGGGGATAGATAGATAGATAGATAGATAGATAGATAGATACGGATAGACAGATAGAGATAGTAAAGATAAGTACATATTAAGAGAGATATGTAGAAATTAATCCTAGATAGATGAAAGAAAACAGATAAGAGGAAGTGGAAAATGGCGAGGGTGAGGAAAGTTAGTGGTTATTTAGTTGAATAAGAAAACGGAAGAAATAAATTAAATATATAAATAAATTATTGAAGAAGATTTCGTAAGGAAAGAACACGGAGAATGTCGGAGAGGGAGGAACAATGAAAAGAAATTAAAACATACTGGTTAGGCAAAAATAACCCAAAAAAAACGAATATTCAATACAAGAATGTCTTAGAAAAAGACGATATATTTTGTGTTGATTATAGTGTAGAAAAATTAAATAGTTTGAACACTGGTGACCCAGGTGGAGCAAGCCGACGAGTCGGGGTTGCAAAAGGAATAATCTTTTGCGGCCCACTCCTGCCTAGGGTCTGGTAACAAGTGGTAACAAGTAGTAAACACTCCGTAAAAAACTTCTATAACCGTAGTTGATCACTGGAGCGAAGAAGATGATTGAACGGGGAAGGAAAGCCCATTATATAGGCGCTGCAATGTCTCCCCACCCCTCCAACTTCCGACAGGAAAACTACATAATGCAATCTCTCTCTGGTCTTGTGTTCAATCACAAGAGTCAGAACTTCCTCAACCCAACCAGCAGCTCCAGACGGTAAGTCACCAGTCCTCACCCTTTTTTTCACAAGAGCCAGTAAATAGCTAATGGGCGACTGGTGGTTTTTTTAAGCAGAGTTCAACAGGTTTGCATTCAAAATCAAATTCCTTCTCCTTGATACGTTTCCTAATAAAAGGTTAGTGCCCAGTATGCCTTATTATCTACACATAGGTGGATGAAGAATAATTGGATTCATACCTTTCCCAAGGGTATTAGCATTATGTGAAATGCAAACAGACACATCCAATAATTGAACTCGAGTCGCAGTATCCATTTCTCAAGATGATAACTGTTGTACAAAGAGTGCCTCGTGTATTTATGTATGTATGTATGTATGTATGTACGATGGCCTGAAAGTGATGGGTCCGGGGAATAGGTTGCATTTAGAAGATCTTTCCATCCCATTCCGTAAGGATTATTTGCTGCGTCGCATTTGTATCTTGGAGATAAGAATTGGCATGCGGGTAATTCCATATCAAAATTATTTCTTTGAATAAATCTATACATATATAAAGGGCAGTTGGTGTGTCCGGACGCGGACTAAGATAAATATATATACACATTAAATATCACCCGTTCTTGCTTTTTGTGCATAAATTATAAAGATTTTTATTTATATTAGAAGATATTTGAAAATTAAAATATACATAGAAATAGCATTGAAATTCTACTTAAAGATGTCTAGCATTTGTAGATTGCCAAAGTAAAAAACAATACATTAGTGTTTGTAGCCCGCCCCCTCTAACCAGGTGATGCTGGGTAGCCATTCCAGTCTTATATAAAAGCAAATAAGATTTGGAATTATAACTCACAAGGGTTAATATGCCATTAAACCAAAGAAGCAGCCAATCAAAACTCTTTTTATCGTTTTTTTTTTTGGTATATAGCTTTTCCATTTGTCGAGATGTTGGGAAAATATCGAGAAAAAAAAAGAAAAAAAAAAAAAGAAAAAGTACTATGTCACCCACCTCCTTCAATTTTTATGAAATTTTGTCCAAGTTGGATTATGTTAACGTTAGTAAATAGCTAAAAGGACGACTGGTGGTTTTAAAGCGCTGACCGCGGGCTAGACATGTGGATAAAGGGAGAGAGATGGGGTGGGGAACCAGACATTTGTGGTAAATTCTGAAATATTTTACCTCGTTGTATTTTTGTTGTAGAGTAGCTAACACCCGTTCAGCACTCTACCAGATGGACTGGCTCATAGCCATAAAATAGCCTACGATTAAAGTGGATTAACTCGCTGAATAATATCCAGACTGTGTTCGCCGGACCGATTTACCCTCCTCTATTTGGGTAAGTTTTGTCTTAATTGTTTGTACTTATTTGTTCTGTGTTTGTATGTATCCGTTTTGCACCGGATTCTGGTGCGTAATAAATGGACTAAGCATACCATTCTTCTGTGTATCTGTCTACCTCGTGATACAAACATTTTTTTTACACAACAGTGTTCACCGCTATATTTTCAGCCGTTCTGATGTAGCTATTTAAACAACACTTTATCATATCAGTTACTCAACTGATAATTTTTGCCATGAGCAAATATGATATACTAAAAAAGAAAAAGAATTAAGACGTCTACCCAGCTGAGCAACTTATATAACAAGTATATATTTTATATATTGTCGTCGTGAAAGTTTGGGTTCATTTAAAAAAAAATTAAGCGGTATTGATATTTTTTGCACACATCTCGTATTGCTACTACGAGAGTGTGTAAAAAAGTAATACCATTTTTTTAGGACAGGTATAATTACCAACATAGGAACATGTATCATACATCAAAATGAAGCTGGTCCTCTGTGGATCACACCCCTACTTCTCCACATAGGTGTGTCAAAAAGTAATGGCATTTTGTTTAGAACAGGTTTAATTACCAACATATGATCATACTTCAAATGAAGCTGGTCCTCTGTGGATCACATTCCTATTTCTCCACATAGGTTAGTCAAAAAGTAATGGCATTTTGTTTAGAACAGGTATAATTACCAACACAGGAACATGTATCATACATAAAAATGAAACTGGTCCTCTGTTGATCCCATCCCTACTTCTCCACATAGATGTGTCAAAAGTAATGATATTTTGTTAGGACAGATATAATTACCAACACAGGAACATGTATCATACATAAAAGAAGTTTTCCTCTGTGGATCACATCCCTATTTCCACATAGGTTAGTTCAAAAATAATGGCATTTTGTTTAGAACAGGTATAATTACCAACACAGGAACATGTATCATACATCAAAATGAAACTGGTCCTCTGTGGATCACATCCCTACTTCTCCACATAGGTGTGTCAAAAAGTAATGATATTTTGTTTAGGACAGGTATAATTCATAACATGGGAACATGCATAATACATCAAAACGAAGCTATTCTCTATGTGATCAAATTCCTTTTCCTCACTAGTCCACTGTTTTCTTCGAATGCAATGTCACCTTCGATATGAGCTACTCTCCGG
>CM042167.1:82562686-82575186 GCA_023376005.1 Doryteuthis pealeii
TTTCAAAAAATCTATAAACCATTTCTTTTCAAATAAGAAAATTTCTCTGACGATGTCCTAAGGTCGAATACTAGTTGACGAATAAAATAACATAGATATATTAAAATATTCCTGTTTCTTATTACTTTTGTTCATACTATATATATATATATATATTATACTATATATATATATATAATATATATATATATATAAATATATATATTTGGAGGATATGTGTTTAATTGAAGTCGTACCTAATTTGAAAATTAATTAGTTAATAATTAATGAATTTTTTAGGCGGGCATATATTGTTCAAATGTTAAGGCTAACGAATCGAGAAAGATGTCGTTAGCTTACATATTGAACATTATATGCCCGCCTAAAAATTCTATTAATTAATTTAACATAATTAACTTTCAAATTAGGTACCGACTTCAATAAGAACATATTCCTTTTTCCGAAAAATTGTCGGCTTTAAAGCCATCATAAAAATAAACACATTGTTTGTTTACTTTAACCTACTATATATATTATATTATAATATCTATTATATAGTTGTGTGTGTGTGTTTTGTGTGTGTGTGTTGTGTGTGTGCTGTGTGTGTGTGTTGAAGGAAACAACTTTGGGAAAACTTTCTGCGTATAAAAACTGTATATAACTTTTAGGAAGTAAAATCCTCAATTTCATCCACTATTTTTTTATTCCTTTTGTTTTTTTAATGTTTTTCTGGTTCGTTCGTTCACTCGATCACTTCGTTAAACAGTTTTTCTATCTTAAAGAAACCGAATTTTCATCATCTCCCATAATTTGTTTGTTTGGGTTTTGTCGGTTGTTTTGTTTTATTTTTTACTCTATTTTTTTTTTTTAAATTACAAAAACAATAAAAAAGAACAAAAAACAATCTAACATTTTGTCTGCAAATCTCCTCCTGAGTTGGCTGAGAGCATCTGTGTTTCATCGACCATACAAATGCACTTGGCTCAGCACTGAATATCTTTCTGCCAAGCTAATTTTCAAATTAAAATTTCTCTTTTATTGTCGAGCCGTTCGTTTCGCGTCAACACACCACCCCAATCAACCAAGAGATGCCCCAAACCCCCATCCAGTTCTTTCATCGTTTAAAGGTTAATGCCTCTTTTCTGCTTAGTCAGAAGCGCTACTGAAACTGTCCAATGAACGTTAAGTTGAATTGCTTCTGACTCCAACATTAAACCCGTTGGGCAATGGAAGATCACTTCCACCCTTTTTGAAGAGCCATGTCCTCTTTAAACGGCAAGCCTACAAAATTAGTAGACCAGTTCATATACCTCGGAGAATATCTTATCGACAAGAAAACGTATGTCAAAATAAGTAAAGTAAGTTGGCGAGTGGCATATTGTCGCCTATCAACCGGACAGCGAGGGGAGTGATAACCCTTTGATAGCGGCTTTTACCCTGTCCTTATTAAACGGCAAGCCCTCCAAATTGTAGACCCAAAACCCCGGTTCATATACATCGGGGAGATATATTCTTATCGACAGAAAGCTATATCAAAATAAGTAAAGTAATATAGTTGGCGGAGTGGCCCTATTGTCGCTATCAGCCGGACAGCGGGGAGTATAACCCCTTTTTGTTAGCGCTTACCCTGTCCTTATTAAAACGGCAAGCCTCCAAAATTAGTATACCAGTTCATAGACCTCGGGAGAATATTCTTAGCGACAGAAAGCCTATGTCAAAATAAATAAAGTAAGTAAAGTTGGCGAAGGGGTCTATTTGTCGCTATCAGCCGGGACAGCGAGGGAATAGAAACCCCTTTTTGTTAGCCTTTACCATGTCCTCCGAAATAGTAGAGCAGTTCGTATCTATTTTTCTGAATTAAAAAAATGAGCCTTGATAATTATATTATTTGTATTATTCGGACTATTGTTCCTCATTTTATTGTTATACGTAAAACGTTTCGGGTCGAATGTGTCCTCCGGTGCTTAAAAAAACGCAATATGTGTTCAAGGTAAAAAAAAACAAACCTTGTAAAAGAAAAAGGGTAGATATTCTAGGTAAAAAAAAACAAGACATTAGGTTTATAAGTTTCCAAAATTCCCACTGAATTGTCCAATTGGGACCACATTTTAGTCTAGTGGATATATATATATAATATATATATATATTATATATATAATATATATATCAACATTTCATATTATATATATATATAATATATATATAATAATACTCATTACATCATATTATTATATATATATTTGTTATACGAAAGCCAAATGACGTGATCCAATGCATGTGCAAAAATGGAAGGTGAAGAAACAAACAAACGGCAATATAAAAATTAACGTTAATAACATATATTCACACATTTCACCTATACACTTAACACTTTGCATTTTTGCCCTCACATAAACATTTACTTAACAGTGTCTGAAGATGGTACAATATACCGAAATGCTTAATTATATGACACAATGTTCCCCTATCATAACATCCGTGTTTGTTATATTTTTTAAATAATTTTTCTTCTATTATATAATTATATATATATATGTGGGTGGATTAGTATCAAGTGGTAATTTGATACGATTCAACCAAAATTGAGAACTCAACGTACTTATGAAAATTTGTGTATTATATTTTTTACATTACGGAGTAGTATAAAAGATAAATAATTATATTAAAGGATTTTTTAAGATTTATCCCCGAGTTTTTTTGCCTCATTTCATTAAAAGAAAAAACAAACAGATTAGAATCAATAATAGCAAGCGCATATTTAATAAAATCCAAACTTTTAATATCAATTATGCAAATTAGCTTTCCTGTTCACACTGTACACCCGCCTATTTTGTTGCATATATAAATACAATTGCGTATTAGAATGTAGATAAGTCCAAAAGTTATTATTAGGTATAACAATTTTATCAATAACTGAGGTTTAAATAAAAATAAATTTCATGGGAATGTGACGTCAAAATAACTAAGGGAATGTGACTTGAGTGAGTGATTTAGTTTCGGCTTTCAGACCAGACAAACACACAATCTCCATTATAATAAAGATTGTGTGTGTGGATTTATATTCAAGTGGTAATTTGATACATTCAACAAAATTGAGGAAAGTCAAAACGTACTTATTAAAGATTGGGGTTATATATTTTATACATATTACGGTAAGTAGTATACATAGATAATAAAAAGTATATTATACCTTAAGAAAAATTAAAATTATTTTAGAGATTCTAGTCTCATCAGTTCATCTGTTCTTTATTGAGACTATAATATCGAAATAAAGTTATTCTAAAGGTATATATATCTATATATATAATATTGATATATATAATATATTATATATATATAGTATATATATATATAAATTATGTATATATATATATATCATGTATATATATATATATGAGTAAGAAAAGGTGGAATGAAAACAATCCAACACCAATGCTGTTAAAGAGAAAACAATTTTAATAATATAATCTAGCTGATATTGGCATCAAATTCGATTTACAAAATTCATCATCAGAGCTCATTCATCCCGTAGTTGTTTGGGTCGGAGAGGAAAGTTAAAAATGCACCCATCCCTTCCGTTAAATTGTTTTTCGCCTTGTTGCCAAACATCTCAAAAATTCGCTACATTTATTGTTCAAAAAGATATACTGAAACATGACCCGACATATATTATTGGCGCGAAGATGCCACGTTGGTGAATATCTGTAAACGTCTTTCGTTTGCAGTATTAAGGTTTTGTTTTGTAAACTCATTTTACTTTGCCTCTCGACCCAAAACAACTACGGGAGTGAATGAGCATCTTATGATGATATTTTTTAAAATCGCAAATATTGTCAATATCAGCCTATGATTATATTATAAATTGTTTTCTTTCTTTAACAGCATTGTGTGATGTTTTCATTCCACCTTTTCTTACTCATATTGCTCGGATAATTCCTTTCTTTTTACTTATATATATATATATAATATTATATATTAATATAAATATATTATATAATATTTATTTTATTTATTTATTTATTTATAATTACCAGTCGCTCCTTACCATTGGTTGTCTGAATAACCCCTTTTTTTTGTGTTATTCGTCTTCAAAGAGGCGTTTGACTTGTTTGAAAAGATTTGGACAAATTTTTCAAAAGTCAAAACGCCTCTGAAGACGAAATAACACCAAAAAAAGAAGGGTTATTTCAAGAAAAACCAAATTGGTGGACGACTTTGGTAATTATAAAATAAATAATAAATTAAATAAAAGCTCTTACATAAGTAATTGAGCCCTCTATAACAATTTCTCCAACAATAAGAATAATTTAACCATATATATATTATATATATATAGATATTATATATAAGATATATATATAAATATAAACACAACATACACACACACATATATAATATACAAAATACATACACACAGTCTTTATTTTATATCGTCCAAATTTTTTTCAAAAAGTCAAACGCCTCTGAAGACGAATAACACCAAAAAAAAAAGGGTTATTCAGAAACCAATGGTAGGAGCGACTTTGTAATTATAAATAAATAAGATAAAAAAATAAAGCTCTTACATTAAGTAATTGAGCCCTCTAAATCAATTCTCCAACAATAATAATAATTTACCTATATATATATATATATTATATAAATATATATATAAACACATACCATGCACACACAAGTATAATATATATATCATACCATAACAGTACACACAGGTTACATATCGCAAATACACCTGATTAAACGAGATGTAGAATCACCAAAATTTTATGTATAACATGATTTTAGTAGTGGAAGTTATTTCAGTAAAATTTTGGGATGACGTGTGAAAGTCAGCAGTTGGGTTCTGAGGTCGCTGGGTGGCAACAGGAATTTTGGGATTGATAGTGAAAGTTCTAAACCATATCAGTTTCATAGTGAAGAGTTGACAGGCTGGATGAGTGTTTGAAGAGAACAGATGAAAAAAAGGTATGTTCTCACGGCATTTTTAACTTGTTTAAAATATCAAGATAATACACAGGGATATTGCATTGATGCTTTAGAAAACAAAATCCTGGAAGCAGTAATATAAAAAAATCGATATGTTACTTTTACTTAGACCTATTTCATATTTGAGAACGTCACTTCTCAGTTCTTCTTCTATCTTGTAGTTTCTGACGCCATAACCTTGGCCAGTGAAAAAGGACTTAAGTAAGTAAGTCCTGAGCTATAGAAATCTTGGTAAGTGAATAACCCTGGAGTTATGGAATCCTACGTAGTGTCAAAATGTCCAGATATATAATCCTATGTTCCGTGTCCAAAGGTTCAAAGGCATTGTGCGTAGGTATTGACCAGAACAGCCGGTATGAAATCTGAAAAAAAAACCCAACCAAAAACACACAACAACAAAAAACAAAAGGCAAGAACCTCTTGTGTTCGTTCTTAACAAAACTAAACAACGACACAAGACGGAGACATCCTAAAGAAAACCCCAAGTAGTCAGATCCTCTTAAGAAACAGCGTAACAACCCGATCAAGAAATACCAGGTTACTTCGGTACTGAAACAGCAGAGCCTAACTCTGATCCATCCCGAGAAAATAGATTAATGATAAGTACAGTGTGAGTCCAAAAGCACCGCAAATATAAGGCTCATGCGGTTTAAGTGCTGCATACCCTTGGTGATGAAAGAATCGCTGTAACACTGCGTTGAGGAATGCCTGTGAGTTCAGCTACACCTGTTTGAACTTTGGCATGACCAAGTGGATAGTTTGACTGTACGCTTGGATTGCCTCTACAACAGCACCCACACGATTTTCCCCGTGACGACCTGGCCTCTTTGAGGTAAATCATGGAGTGTTTTTGTGCTCTCGAATTTTTAACAATCGTGTCAGAGTAGATAAAGGAAATGGATTGTTTCGCGTGGCTTTTTTATCTTTTTGATATGCTCTCATCTGTTGCAGCTGCATTTTTCTTTATCTATATAATAACCAATTTTACTAGCACCCGTCTAGTTATCCAAATCAAGTGGCATGATGTAAATAATGACCTATAAATGATTGGAAAACATTAATTTATACAAACGCCCATGCATATTATCTCATTAATATATATAAAAGTAATGTTAACTAATAATGATTAGTTTGGTTTGGTTGTTTTGTTGTACGCATATCAACCTCAGTGGGTCCATTTAATGCCGATAAAGTTTGAAATAAATTCAATCTTAATGGGATAATACAATCTTTTTAATAAATACAATTTTTCTACTTAACCCATAGATGGACCTAAACAGGTACTACCACTCCGGGTCAGAGTGACCAGAGAGCAGTGGTGATGAAGGGACCTTCACAATTCCCCAAACCTCCGAAACTGAACCTCACCATCAGATAAAGTTTAACGTCATTCCCAGGACATATAGACCCGCCAGCTACCGTCTCTAGCAAGCCCATTGATAAAAAGGGTTGGGGCTTGCCATAAGAGCCAATATGTTGGAAAATCATATAGGTGCTAGGGCTTGACGCCCCCCGCATACCCAGCCGATTTGATCGGAGGGGCCTCTCGACCGCCCGTTTAGCCCAAGATAGCCAAAGTGGAGATTGCATGTCATTGAACTGCTCTTCCACCTGGGCTCTATCCTTAAGCATCACAGGTCGCCACCCACGGCCAACAGGTGGCCCCCATTGGGTGAAGTTTCTTAACCCCTCTGCAGAGTTGCAGTCGGTTGCATTCAACGCCCCAGCTGACAGTGTTTCATTCTTATAATACAATTTTCCTACTTCCAGTCTAGTTTCCAAATCAAGTGCATGATATTACTATGACCTGTAAAGTATGGAAAAACATTAATTATACAACGCCATGCATATTCTATAACATATATAAAAGTAATGTAACTAATATATGATTGGTGGAAGAATTTGAACAATATAAAATTTGCGTGCTTTCACTCACCCTGTATATGCACGAATATTAACAATTTACACTCCACCTTACATTAACTCGCCACGCTCCCATATAATGATTAAACTGCATCGCATTGAATCAGGCACCAAGAGGATGGGCATTTACATGAACTCAGAATTAACGTAAATGTTGCCCTCGAAAACATATTGACTCAACAGTTGCCATTAAGTGGAAAATGACAGCAATTTGTTTTGAACATAGGGATTTGTTTTACTGAGTTCATGTAAATGCCAAATCGCTCTTGGTGCCTGATTCATGCGATGCAGTTATCACTTAATTGGACGTTGCGGAGTTAATGTAAAGGTGGAGTGTAAATTTGTAATTATTCCTTTCATATACAGGGTGAGTGAAAATGCACGCCAAATTTATATGTTCAAAATTCGTTCACCAATCATATATTAGTTTTACATACTTTTTATATATGTTATTTAATTATGCATGGCGTTTGAATAATTAAATGTTTTTCATACTTTACGCGTCATTTATGCTATATCATGCCACTGATTTGGAAACTAGACTGGAAGTAGGAAAATTGTATTATAAGATGGAACCAAACTTGTCAGCTGCGGGCGTTAGAAATGCAGCCGACTGCCCACCTCTGCAGAGGGGTAAGACTCACCCCAATGGGGCCACCTGTTGGCCGTCGGGTGGCCGACCTGTTGATGCTAAGGATAGAGCCCAGGTGGATGAGCAGTCAATTGACATGCAATACTCCACTTTGGCCTGTATCTTGGGCTAAACGCGGTCGGAGAGGCCCCTCCGATCAATCGCTGGTCACGTCAAGCTCCTAGCACCTATATGAGTTTCCCAACCATATTGCTCTTGAATGGCAGCCCCAACCCCTTTTTATCATATGGGTGCTAGAAGACGGTAGCCTGCGGTCTATATGTCCTGGAATGGACGTAAACTTTATCTGATGTGAGGTTCCAGTTCGGAGGTTTGGGGAATGTGGAGCGTCCCTTCATCACCACTGCTCTCTGGTCCACTCTGACCCGGAGTGGTTAGTACCTGTTTAGGTCCCATCTATGGGTTAAATAGAAAAAATGTATTTAAAAAGATTGTATTATCCATTAAGAATTGATTTATTTCAAAAAACTTTATCGCATTAAATGACCCACTGAGGTTGATATGCCGTAAAACAAAACAAACCAAACCAAACTAATCATATATTAGTTAACATTACTTTATATATATTATAGATATATGCATGGCGTTGTATAATTAATGTTTTTCCATACTTATAAGGTCATTATTTACATTCATTGCCACTTGATTTGGGAAAAACTAGACTGGTGCGAGTGTAAAATGTATTATAAGAATAGAAAAAAATGCAGCTGCAACAATGAGAGCATACAAAAGAGTAAAAGCCACGCGAAACAAATCCATTTCCTTTATCTACTCTGACACTGATTGATAAAAAAATTCGAGAGCACAAAAACACTCCATGATTTACCATCAAGAGGCAGGTCGCACTGGGGAAAATCGTGTGGGTGCTGTTTGTAGAGGCAATCACAAGCTTACAGTCAACTAATCCACTTGGTCATGCCAAGTTCAACGGTGTGTAGCTGAACTCACAGGCATTCCCAACGCACAGTGTTTACACGGATTCTTCATCACGCAAGGATGCAAGCCTTACCGCATGAGCCTTATTATTGCGTGCATTTTGACTTCACACTGTACTTATCATTATCCTATTTCTCGGGGATGGATCAGAGTTTAGGCTCTGCTGTTCAGTACCGAAGTACCTGTATTTCTTGATCCGGTTGTTACGCTGTTGCTTAGAGGAGTCTGGAACTACTTGGGTTTCTTTAGGATGTCTGTCTTGTTTCGTTGTTTAGTTTTTTAAGAACGAACACAAGAGGTTCTTGCTTTGTTTTTGTTGTTGTTTGTTTGTTGGGTTTTTTTTTTTCAGATTTCATACAGGCTGTTCTGGTCATACCACGCACAATGCTGAAACCTTCGTGGACGACGGAACATAGGATTATATCACTGGACATTTGACACTACGTAGGATTTCCCATAACTCAGGAGTTATTCACTTACCAAAGGATTCTATAGCTCAGGACTTACTTACTTTAAGTCCTTTTCAACTGGCCAAGGATGCGGTCAGAAAACTTAACAGATAAACAAGAACAACTGAGAAGTGACGTTTCTCATATTGAAATAGGTCTAAGTAAAATACATATGGATTTTATATTACTGCTTCCAGGATTTGTTCTAAAGCATCATGCAATATACCTGTGTATTTCTTGATATTTTACAACAAGTTAAAAATGCCGTGAAGAACATTACACTCATTTTCACTGTTCTCTTCAAACACTCATCCAGCCTGTCAAACTCTTCACTATGAAACTGATAGGTTAGACTTTCACATTCATCCCAAAATTCTGTTGCCAACCCAGCGACCAGTCAGAACCCAACTGCTGAACTTTCACACGCTCACCCAAATACTGAATAACTTTCCACTACTAAAATCATGTATACATAAAATTTTTGGGTGATTCTACATCTCGGTTTAATCAGGTGATTTTGCGATATGAAATAAAACCTGTGTGTATGTATGTGTATATATATATATATATGTGTGTGCATGTATGTGTTATATATATATATATATATATATATCATATATATATAGGTTAAATTATTATTATTTGTTTGGAGAATTGATATAGAGGCTCAATTACTTATGTAAGAGCTTTATTTATTTATTTATTTATTTATAATTACAAAGTCGCTCCTACCATTTGTTTCTGAATAACCCTTTTTTTTTTGGTGTTATTCGGTCTTCAGAGGGCGTTTGACTTTTTGAAAAAAATTTGGACGATATAAAATAAAAAACCTGTGTGTATGTATTTGTATATATATATATGTGTGTGATGATGTATGTTTATATATATATAATATATATATATATATATATATATATTATAATATATAGGTTAAATTATTATATTGTTGGAGAATTGGATTATAGAGGGCTCATTACTTATGTAAGAAGCTTTATTATTTTATTTATTTATTTTATAATTACAAAGTCGCTCCTACCATTGGTTCTGAATAACCTTTTTTTTTTGGTGTTATTCTCTTCAGAGGCGTTTGACTTTTGAAAAAAATTTGTCCAAATTTTTTTCAAAAGTCAAACGCCTCTGAAGACGAATAACACAAAAAAAAAGGGTTATTCAGAAACCAATGGTAGGAGCGACTTTGTAATTATAAATAAAATAAAATAAATAAATTATATATATATATATATATATATATATATATATTATATATATATATATATATATATATAAGTAAAAAGAAAAGGAAATTAATCCGACAATATGAGTAAGAAAAAGGTGGAATGAAAACATCACACAATGCTGTTAAAGAAGAAAACAATTATAATATAATCATAGCTGATATTGATCAATATTTCGATTTTACAAAAATCATCAATCAGAGCTCATTCACTCCCGTAGTTGTTTGGGTCGGAGAGGAAAGTTAAAATGAGTTTACAAAACAAAAAACCTTAATACTGCAAAAAACCGAAAGACGTTACAATATTCACCAACGTGGGCATTTCGCGCCATATATATGTCGGTCATGTTCCATGTATATCTTTTGAAATAAATGTAGCGAATTTTGAGATGTTGGCAACAAGGCGAAAAACAATTTAAACGGAAGGGGATGGGTGTCATTTTTAACTTTCCTCTCCGACCCCAAACAACTACGGGAGTGAATGAGCTCTGATGATGATTTTGTAAAATCGAAATATTGATCAATATCAGCTATGATTATATTATAAATTGTTTTCTTCTTTAACAGCATTGTGTGATGTTTCATTCCACCTTTTCTTACTCATATAGTATATATATACAATATATATATATATACATATATATATATATATATATATATATATATTAATATATATCTTATATATATATATATATATATATATATATATTACCTTTAGAAAATAACTTTATTTCGATATTATAGTCTCAATAAAGAGAACAATAGAACTGATGAGACTAGAATCTCTAAAATAATTTTATTTTCTTAAGGTATATATACTTTTATTTATCTATGTATACTACTCGTATATGTAAAAAATATATACACAAATCTTTATAAGTACGTTGACTTCTCAATTTTGGTTGAATCGTATCAAATTACCACTTGATATAATCCACACACCACATCTTATTATAATGGAGATTGTGTGTTTGTCTGTCTGAAGCCGAAACTAAACACTACTCAAGTCACAATTCCCTTAGTTATTGACGTCACATTCACCATGAATTTATTTTTATTTAAACCTCAGTTTTGATAAAATTGTAACCTAATTAATTACTTTTGACTTTATCTACATTCTAATAACAGGCAATTGTATTTATATATGCAACAAAATAGCGGGTTACAGTGTGAACAGGAAAGCTAATTTGCATATTGATATTAAAAGTTTGATTTTATTAAATATGCGCTTGCTATTATTGATTTCTAATTGTTTGTTTTTTTCTTAATGAATATGAGCAAAAAACTCGGGGATAAATCTTAAAAGAAATCCTTTAATATAATTATTTATCTATTTATACTACTCCGTATATGTAAAAAATATATACACAAATCTTTATAAGTACGTTTGAGTTCTCAATTTTGGTTGAATCGTATCAAATTACCACTTGATATAATCCACACACATATATATATATATTTATATATGAGAAGAAAATATTTAAAAAATATAACAAACACAGGATGTTATGATTAGGGGAAACAATTGTGTCAATAATTAAGCATTTCGGTATATTGTACCATCTTCAGGACACTGTTAAGTAATGTTTATGTGAGGGACAAAATGAAAGATGTTAAGTGTATAGTGAATTGTGTGAATATGATGTTATTAACCGTTAATTTTTTATGTGCGTTTGTTTGTTTCTTCACCTTCCATTTTGCACAGCATTGATCACGTCATGGCTTTCGTAAACAAAATATATATATAAGATGTATGGATATATTATTATATATATTATATATATATATAATATGATTTTGATATATATATATATATATATAATATATATATATATATATATAATATATCCACTAGACTATGTGTCCAATTGGACAATTCAGTGGGAATTTTGGAAACTTATAAACCTAATGTCTCTTGTTTTTACCTAGAATATCTACCCTTTTCTTTTTACATAGGTTTGTTTTTTTTACCTTGACACATATTGCGTTTTTTAAGACCGGAGGACACATCGACCGAAACGTTTTACATATAACAATAAAGATGAGGACAATAGTCCGAATAATACAAATAATATAAATTATCAAGCTTCATTTTTTTTTTAATTCAGAAAAATAGATACGAACTGCTCTACTAAATTTCGGAGGACATGGTAAAGCGCTAACAAAAAGGGGTTATACTCCTCGCTGTCCGGCTGATAGCGACAATAGACCCCTTCGCCAACTTTACTTACTTTATTTTATTTTGACATAGCTTTCTGTCGATAAGATATATCTCCCGATGTATATGAACTGGTCTACTAATTTTGGAGGCTTGCCGTTTAATAAGGACAGGGTAAAGCGC
>CM042167.1:82580186-82612686 GCA_023376005.1 Doryteuthis pealeii
CTTCATCAAACAATACCGACTGAACAGTGTTCCAAGAATTAAGTGCTTTAAAACGAATTGAATTATGCCCAAAACTAACCGTGTTGATGATAGTGAAATTAAACAAACCAGTTTGCTCAGCACGAGTGACCTGAGCATGGGTGAAGTCAACTGCAAAAGCATTCTAAACAGAAACAGGCATTTAGATTCGGCTTAATCAGGTGTATTTGCGATATAGAATAACACATGTGTATATATATATATATATATATGTATATATATATATATATATATATATATATATATATTATTATTATTATTATTATTATTAAAGTGGATTATATCAAGTGTTAATTTGATAGGATTCAATCAGAATTGAGAACTCAAACGTACATATAAAGATTTGTGTATATATTTTTTACATATCATCATCATATCGCGCAGGCTGCACGGATATCCATGACAATCTTTCGCCAACTATCACTCATTGCTCCTGGGAGGTCTTCCACGCAGCAATCAGCATCCTCGCATAGTTGGTCAATGTAGGTCCTTGGTGGGCGACCCACACTAGCGGCTCCATGTGTTGGCTTCCACAGGAGAACGTCGACCTTATAAACTCATCAGTTATATTTTTGTTGATTTTTGTCTTTAATGAGATTATAATGCCGAAATAAATTTATTTTGTAAAGGTATATATCTTTATATATATCAACAAAAAACCGTTTGCATTTCCTGTCAAGCGGGTAGCATTTAAATTAACAGGGCAGGTGATTCCTGGGGGTGAATGGCCCCTGTGATCATGCCGTTAATTAACAACACAGTTCATGTGGCCGAACCCATCGGACCCCCGCGCCAAAGAGCGGGTTGTTAATGTAAACAATATAGCTTAGATCCACAAACTGTCGAGGACTTATTTTTAGTGTATTCTTATTATATAATTAACTTTTATTCTTTAACATTAATTAAAAAAAGTAAATACATAGATGTTTTTAAGGTACCGTGGCATAACGGTTATTGGCGTAAGCAATGAATTTAGCGGGTCAAGTTCAAATCCTACAAGAGGCGGTTGGTTGGTTCGTTGGTTGGATGATTCTTACTGCATGTAAACCCTTGGCTTATTTTATGCCAAAATATATCTTATTATAATGGAGATTGTGTGTTTTTCTGTCTGTAACCGAAACTATATTGCTACTCAAGTCACAATTCTCTTAGTTATAGACATCACATTCTCCATGATTTTATTTTTATTTAACCTCAATTATTAATAAAATTGTCATACATTATTAATACTGTTAACTATGTCTACATATTGACAACATGCAATTATATTTATATATACAACAAAATAGCGGTTTACAGTGTGAACGGAAAGACTAATTTGCATATTAATATTAAAAAATCGAATTTAATAAATATGTGCTTAGTATTATTGATTTCTAACTGTTTGGTTTTATTTTAATGAATATAAGCAAAAATCTCTTCAATGAATCTTAAATGAAATCCATTAACAAGATAAAATAACTCATTTTATTCTTTACTTCCTCTTATAACTAAATACTAGAAAATATTAGAAAAAATAACAATGAAAGATGAGAGTGATGGAAGAGTAAGTTTCAGTTGTTCCATTTTTTATTATACTCCCTCTGTTTAAAATCTTTTATTATACTCCCTCTGTTTCAAATCTTTTTATCGGTATTCTTATTTAGTTTCATTAGCCTTTCTAATTTAACATGATATTTTATTATATTAAAACTTAAATACTTGCACCCGGAGGGTGCATATATTTGCTAGTATATATAAAAGAAAATTTAATTTCGATGTTTTTCGCGCGCCTTGTCTTGATGAGTAGTGACAAATACGCTTCTTTCAAACCAGTAGTAAGAATCACCTATCAATTGTATTGTACACTACAACAGACACACACACACGCACACACACACATACACACACACACACACACACACACACACATACACACATACATACATATATAATCGCCTACTAATTGTATTGTACACTATAACACACACATCTATATATGAGAGAGTGAAAGATGGAAAAGTGCAGGTGGATGAACGAGACCAAGTATCTGCAAACTACAGACTGCAGGCAACTTTTGATCTTTAAGAATTTTTATGCTTCTCGCACAAATCAGAAGTTTCTGATGAATAGACAGCTTTTCCCCACATTCACTAATTGACTATTTTGTCGTATCATTTTGCTTATGGACATTTTCACTCATTATATATCATTTCTCAGTAAGTGCATTATTTCTTTTTTTAATTATCACATGTACCTTTTGTTCCAAATCATATCGTATTGATTATAAAAATGATCCTCATAAAATGTATTCTATAACTTGAAATGTATGCGTATACTAGGTGGTGTCAAAAAGTAATGCCATTTTGTTCAGGACAGGTATAATTACCAACTCAGGAACATGTATCATACATCAAAATATAGCTGGTCCTCTATGGATATCATCCCTACATAGTTGATTCAAAAAAGTAATGCCATTTTGTTTAGACTGGTATGATTACCAACGCAGAAACATGTATCATACATCAAGATGAGGCTGGTCCTCTGTGGATCACATCCCTACTTCTCCACATAGGTGAGTCAAAATGTAATGCCATTTTGTTTAGAATAGGTATAATGACCAACACAGAAACATGTATCATACATCAAAATAAAGCTAGTCCTCTGCGGATCTCATCCCTACTTTTGCACATAGGTGTGCCAAAATGTAATATTGTATGAGTCGATAAAACCAGCATTAAAACCAACTAGCGAGATTATCCGCTTTCGCCCGGAAGCAGAATCCCATTAGTTCTTAACATTAACCAAAGTGAGACTATTCAACAATGTTTGTTTTTTGTAGCTTTTTTTTACATAATTTAGATTTTTCGGAATGTTGTCTTCATCTTTATTGTTACGAGTGTGAGTCAAAAAGTAATGCCATTTTGTTTAGGACAGGTATAATTACCAACACAGGAAAATGTATCATACATCAAACTAAAGCTGTTCCTCTGTGGATTTCATCCCTACTTCTCCACATAGGTGAGTCAAAATGTAATGCCATTTTGTTTAGGACAGGGATAAATACCAACACAGGAACATGTGTTTCTAACAAGAGTTTTTTTTCCTGGGATACGTTTAATAGATTCCACTGAATAGCAAATGAGTCAAAATACGAGGGTGAATCAAACAGTAATGCCATTTTGTTTAGGACAGGTATAATTACCAACACAGAAACATGTATCATACATCAAGATGAACCTGCTCCTCTGTGGATCACATTTCTACTTCTCCACATAGTCACCGTTCCACTGAATAGCAAATGAGTCAAAATACGAGGGTGAATCAAAAAGTAATGTCATTTCATTTAGGACAGGTATAATTACCAACACAAGAACATGTATCATACATCAACATAAACCCGGTCCTCTGTGGATCACATTCAGGCTTCCACAGTTACCGTTTCTCTCAATAGCAATGTTCCACCTTCGAGTGTGAGCATGTAACCCTGTGCCGTAAAAATTAGGTTAACTGTTCTTTGAACCACTTCCTCACTACATATTTCCATTTCCTCGGCCCCATGAAAGAGGATTTAAGAGGCAAACATTATTCCAGTGAGGATACCTTGGATAATCGCTTTTAAGGGTATGTCTACCCGTGTCTGGTTATTTTATGCTAAGAGATTGAGGAATCGCGTTTATATTTATTGTGTATCGGTTTCTTAATATTTTTTGCATAGTCCTATTCTTAAGCCTTATGAGTCACTTCAGACAACAGGTGGGCCCTATTAGGGGGGTCCTACCTCTTTGTACAATTGGCGTATTCTACAGGGTGTCACCAAGGTCTGGGTACATGGGGATTATTACATACTTTTAAAACAAAACAATTTTATCTAATTATAATGTTAATAAATAATATGTCCAATATGATTTCCATCATTTTCAATGCATAACTTGATGCACCTTGCAAAATTCAGGTGATATCTTATTATAATGGAGATTGTGTGTTTTTCTGTCTGTAACCGAAACTATATTACTACTCAAGTCGCAATTCCCTTAATTATTTACGTCAAATTTTTCATGATTTCATTCTTTTAAACCTTCAGTTATTAATAAAAATTGTTTTACATTATTAATACTGTTGACCATATCTACGTACTAATAAAATGCAATTGTATTTATATATACAACAAAATAGCGGTTTACAGTTTGAACGAGAAGGCTAATTTGCATATTGATATTTAAAATTTTATTTTAATAAATATGTGCTTGGTATTATTGATTTCTAATTGTTTGGTTTTATCTTAAGAAATAAACAAAAATCTCGTGGATAAATCTTAAAAGAAATTATTTACAAGAAGAAATAACTGTAATATTATCCTTTACTTCCTATTTTAACTAAATAGTTAAATTAGGAAAATTTACCAATGAAAGAGGGAGTAATGGAAAATGATGGAATAGTTAGTTTCAAAGTTGTTCTATTTTTCGATTATACCCCCTCTGTTGCAGATCTTTTATCTGCATTCTTATTCATTTTCATTAGCCTTTCTAATTTAATATGATATTTCATTATATCAAAACTTAAATACTTGCACCCGGAGGGTGCATATATTTGCTAGTTGATTAAATAGATCTACATGATTACATTAAATTGATCAATTTCCCGACGGCAGTAAAATAAATAGGTTGCCTATAAGGGTGTCGAAGGTTAAATTCTTCCGCATATTTTGCGATAAGACCATCCCTCCCGTCCACTTAAAAGTACTAACTCGATTCTTTCTTCTTTAGACAGAGCTATCATTCGATCTGGCTAGAAAAAATAACATAAATAAATTTAGAAAAGTAAAGTATTTTTTATTTAATTTAATTCAAAAATTAACTAAAGTTATGAATTCAAACCTGTTAAACTACACTTCAGAAATTGACCTTGTGTCGCATCCTCCACTCGCAAACATTGCTGAATCGACATAATTTTCAATTTGGGTTCAATCAACAAAATAATTCTGGTGTTATTAGTCAGTTATCCTATCATAAATACATAAATAACGAAAAGAAGTAATAACTGCAGTCTCTTTTCTGTAATTTTAAAAGCAAATAATTAAATATTTAACTGGTTTTATTGATCACTTTCTCTATTATGAATACATAAATAATGAAAAGAAATGCAAAGGTTATTTAATACCATAATCACCCTCGTAGAACAATACTAGTACATTTTAACCCATCATCATTAGGTTGCGCTATTAGCACGGATAACTATGACTATCTCTCTCCATTCGTCCCTATCACTCATCGTTTCCAGGAGGTCCTCTACGCAGCATCCCATATCCGCATAGTGCTTGTCAATGTACGCCTTTGCTGGCCGGTCCACACTGGTGTGCTCATGTGCTGGCTTCCACAGGAGTATGTCACTTATGAGTTCGTTCTTGCGTCTCCAGTGCCCTGCATGTCTTTTCCGTCTTACTCGGATGGTTTGGGTGATATGGGGCAGGTGGCCGTACAGCTCTTTTCTCGTGGGGTGTTGTTTCCATGTTTTATTTAAGATCGAACGCAGCATTCTTCTGCAGCTCCCATCTAGTTTATTCTCTAGTTGCTTCGTTAGGGTCCAGGTGGTGCAGCCGTACAGCAGCACTGACACAACAGCTTGAAAGAATTGTCTCATTAACTTGTCTGTGAGTTTAGATTTCCATATGACTGATAATTTATTTATAGCGGACCACATCTTTCCTATGCGTGCATTATCATCGCTTTCTGTGGATGAGATATTACTACCTAAGTACTTAAATTGTTCTACCGAGTTTAGGAGTTTGCCATCGAGAGTTGAGATGTATCTTTTGTTTTTAAAAGCAGGCGAAATGTCTTAAGGCCTCCAAATATTAAATACGTGTAAGATATTACTTCCATTTTAACTGTACTTGCAAAGTTTGCTGAATTGACATAGTTTTCAATTTGGGTTCAGCCAGAAAAAAATCTTGGTTATATTAATCATCATTACTATTAGAAATACACAAGTAACGAAAAATGCGTGGGTTATTTAATGCCAAAATCACCCGAGTAGAATAATAGTGTTACTTTTTAACCCATAGCGGGTGAAACTATATTTGCAAAGATTGTTGAATCGACAGATTTTAATTTGGGTTCAGTCAGAAAAAAAGATATTGGTTTAATTGTTTACCTATAAAATTATAAATACATAAATAACGACCAAAATTGCGTGGGTTATTTAATGCCAAAATCACCCTCGTAGAACAATAATAGTACCTTTTAACCCATAGAAGGTGAAAAAATCCAAATGCCTCCAGATAATAATTATATGTAAGATATTTCTTACATTCTAACTGTACTTGCAAAGTTTGCTGAATCGACATAATTTTCAAGTTGGCTCCAATCAGAAAACATTTGTTTTATTAATCACCTATATTATTAGAAATACATGAATAACGAAAAGAAATGCGTGGGTTATTTAATGTCAAAATCCCCCTTGCAGAACAATAGTAGTACTTTTCGACTCCGAGAAGGCGAAACAGTCAAAAGGAATCCAACTATTAAATATATCTGTAAGCTATTACTTTCCTTCTAGTTATATTCGCAAAGTTTATGGAATCGTCAGTGTTCAATTTGGGTTCAATCAGAAAAATCCTGGTTTTAACCCATAGCAGGCGAAACAGTCCATATATGTAAGCTATTACTGTTACATAATCTATGCGGTTGCATAAGATTATTGTCAATCCCCTGTAATTCTGAGGGATGACCCTTTTCATACCATGGCCGGGTCCTTCCTTGGAAAATTACAGAAGCCCGCCAAAATACGTGAAGTTACGTGGGACCTGTTCGGTCGCGAGTTTTCAGTTAGACGTCAGGCAGTGAAGATGTACTGCCAAACTGTGACTCACTCTGCATACGCACGCTATGTTAGTTAGCAGATGTCTGGTGGGGATTTAACAATAAAATAAGATCAGAAGTAAATCGAAGTCTTGTGTTTATTACCTAAAAACTAACAATGTCACAGGGCTTCTGATGAGGAGAAATCCCTAACAGAAAACCAGACCCGAAGTCCCCAAGAAAGTCCAGACCTTAGAAGATGCCAGACCAAGTCAAGATGATAGAAGAAATACCAAAGACGATCAGAATACTAAAGACGGCCAAGAAATAGAATTAAAGAAAGAGGTATGCAACATTATAATCAATCAGGGCCAGTGAGGAAGGGTATGCAACATTACTTGCTTTTTAACTATACTCGCAAAGTTTGCTGAATCGACATAGTTTTTAATCTGGGTTCAAGCCAAAAAAATATATATTTTTGGTTCTATCGATTACCTATAAAATTATTAAATACATAAATAACAAAGAAAGAAATTATAACTGCAGTCTCTTTTTCTCGTGCATTTTTAAAAGCAAATAATTAAACACTTAACTTTCTTCTTCCCAGATACAAACTGCTTTTAATACGTGTCAACGATGAGAAATATTAAAGAAGGCTTGAAGCTTGGTTAGGCGTAAAAAAGTAGTGAAAGTGCGAAACAATTAAGATCTGCCTCGGAAAGAAACTAATTACGGAATTGGCAAGCGTGCAACATCAACTGCAATGAAGCATCAATAAGAGTTATCTCAAAACGATCGAGTAAAGAGATTGATTAGTTTCTAAGTGTGAATAAAAGATCCAATTATTCAGTCTCATATAAAATGGAACGAGGAGGCGTTCCAAGTGTAACGGTTACGAGGTATGCCAGAAAAGTACCAGAAAGCCAGTTCGAATCCTGTACGTGTCAGTCTGAATTTCGCATCGCGCTAATAGCATTGGGAAATAAAAGATCCAATTATTCAGTTTTATATAAAAGGGAACGAGGAGGGGTTCTAAGTCTAACGGTTATGTCCATACGTTGTGTATGCGATGACGCGAGCTCGAATCCTGTACGAGGCAGTTTGAATTTCACATCGCGCTAATAGCATTGAGAAATAAAAGACCCAATTATTCAGTCTCATATAAAATGGAACGAGGAGGAGTTCCAAGTGTAACGGTTACGAGGTATGCATGAAAAGTACCAGAAAGCGAGTTCGAATCCTGTACGAGACAGTTTGAATATCGTATCGCGCTAATAACATTGGGAAATAAAAGATCCAATTATTCAGTTTTATATAAAATGGAACGAGGAGGCGTTCTACGTGTAACGGTTATGGTCATACGTAATGCATATGACGACGCGAGTTCAAATCCTGTATGAGGCAGTGTGAATTTTCGCATCGCGCTAATAGCATTGGGAAATAAAAGATCCAATTATTCAGTCTCATATAAAATGGAACGAGGAGGCGTTCCAAGTGTAACGGTTACGAGGTATGCCAGAAAAGTACCAGAGAGCGAGTTCGAATCCTGTACGGGGCAGTCTGAATTTCGCATCGTGCTAATAACATTGGGAAATAAAAGATCCAATTATTCAGTTTTATATGAAAGGGAACGAGGAGGGGTTCTAAGTCTAACGGTTATGTCCATACGTTGTGTATGCGATGACGCGAGTTCGAATCCTGTACGAGGCAGTTTGAATTTCACATCGCGCTAATAGCATTGAGAAATAAAAGACCCAATTATTCAGTCTCATATAAAATGGAACGAGGAGGCGTCCTAAGTATAACAGTTACGAGGTATGCATGAAAAGTACCAGAAAGCGAGTTCGAATCCTGTACGGGGCAGTCTGAATTTTGCATCGCGCTAATAGCATTGGGAAATAAAATATCCAATTATTCAGTCTCATATAAAATGGAACGAGGAGGCGTTCTACGTGTAACGGTTATGGTCATTCGTAATTCATACGACGACGCGAGTTCGAATCCTGTATGAGGCAATTTGAATTTTCGTATTGTGCTTATAGCATCGGGAAATAAAGGATCCAATTATTCAGTTTTATATAAAATGGAACGAGGAGACGTTTCATGTGTAACGGTTATGGTCATACGTAATTCATACGACGACGCCAGTTCGAATACAGTACGAGGCAGTTTGAATTTCGCATCGCGTTAATAGCATTGGAAATGGTTGGTATTTAACTAACCGGCTCGCCAAGGGTAGGATGTGACACAAGGTCTAAAGTATGGGACATGCAACGAGAAACGAAATTGTTATTCTACTGGTAATTGATATGTGTGACTAGCTTGTTAACAAATACAAAAGATCCATTTATTTAGCCTTTTATAAAATGGAAGGAGGGCACCTCAATTGGTATAATCGTTAGCAAGCTAGATTCGTGGATCATTGTTAGTGAGTTCGATTCTCACTGGGTGTCCCATAATTCGGCCTCATGCTTAGTAAATAAGTATATGAAATGGAATGATGGGGGGTTCTAGGACTTATGGTCGTACGTTTGTTGTATTGTCCTCGCTCGGAAGACAGAGCTTCCGGCAGTGGGACAAAAGAAAGATAAAAATATATATTCAAAAAGAAAGAGAAAGCGGAAGAGAGGGTTTTTGGTCAAGGAAGCGGGGAGAAGATAAAGAAATATTTAACAAATGTCCGTTATCAGATAAAAAGATAAAGATGCGAGGGCGTATCTATCAATATAAAGACGAGAAGATTCGGGCCGACATTCAGAGACGCCAGCCAGCAGCCAAAAGAACACTTCCCATATCCCGTCAGTAAACACCCCTCGGGAACTCATTGTAAACACTGCGCTCTTCGCCAGCCACCGGCATTTTTATTGTGAAGCTCTACGCCCTTACCACCCACATACCGAAGAAAATAAAGAAGGGTCCTATCTTTATATATACGTATCTGTTATTTATTGAAGTCCAGTAGTCGGTAGTAGCTGACTACTACATACTTCGCTACGTGACCATATATATATACCCGATTACTAACACACACGATTTTGCATCGTGAATATGAAGCCGCTATATAACACGTTGTGCATACGACAACGCGAGTTCGAATCCTATACGAGGCAGTTTGAATTTCGCATCTCGCTAATAGTATTGGGGATGGTTGGTATTTAACAAACCCGTCGGCCAAGGGTAGGATGCGACACAAGTCCTCAAGTATGAGACAGGCAGTGAGGAACTAAATTGCTTTTCTACTGCTAATGGATCTGTGAGACTTGCTTGTTAGCATCGCACTAATAGCATTGGGAAATAAAAGATCCAATTATCCAGTCTTATATAAAATGGAATGAGGGGGCGTTCCATGTGTAACGGTTATGGTCATACTTAATGCATACGACGACGCGAGTTCGAATCCTGTGCGAGGCAGTTTGAATATCGCATCGCGCTAATTGCATTGGGAAATAAAATATCTAATTATCCAGTCTTATATAAAATAGAATGAGGGGGCGTTCCAAGTGTAACGGTTATGGTCATACTTAATGCATACGACGACGCGAGTTCGAATCATGTACACGGCAGTTTGAATATCGCATCGCGCTAATAGAATTGGGAAATAGAATATCTAATTATCCAGTCTTATATAAAATGGAATGAGGGGACGTTCTAAGTGTAACGGTTATGGTCATACTTAATGCATACGAAGACGCGAGTTCGAATCCTGTACGAGACAGTTTGAATATCGCATCGCGCTAATTGCATTGGGAAATAAAATATCTAATTATCCAGTCTTATATAAAATGGAATGAGGGGACGTTCCAAGTGTAACGGTTATGGTCATACTTAATGCATACGACGACACGAGTTCGAATCATGTACGAGGCAGTTTGAATTTCGCATCACGCTAATAGCATTGGGAAATCTTGAGCTCAGTAAGGCCGATTCAGCTCAGTCGGTAGCGTGCTCGGCTGGGAACCTCAAGGTTCCTGGTTCGATACCGGACCTCACCAACTCAGCGTATGAGTAGCACAGGGATCCGTGCGGTAAACCAAGGAGCTGATGGTAGGTGTGGCGTCTCCTCAGATGCTAAAAACAATCTCCTTTGTCTACCGCTAGTGAAAAGGGGATAGACTCCGTCGCTATCTGCCTGGTACTGACTTTAGGCCACCCCGACGACTTTGTTTACTTATATAAAATGAATAGACGAGGCGTTCTAGGTGTAAGGGTTATGGTTTACCTAATTCATACGACAACGCGAGTTCAAATCCTGTACGAAGCAGTTTGAATTTCGCATCACGCTAATAGCATTGGGAAATAAAAGATCCAATTATCCAGTCTTATGTACAACTAGAAGTTGTTACCCGGCGTTGCCTGGGTAGGGAGGGAATAATAATCATAGTCTCGCAGATCCATTGATTGATTTAGGCTTACATAATTTATTTAGGTTCGAATCATGGACGCCACCGATGACTTTCCCTTCTCATCCTATTCAAATTCTTAAAACTTTTAAATATCTTCCCAGATAGAAACAATCATTCATTATTTTTACACAAACAGGAAGCTCTGGTGATAGTAAATGTTTATACATATTTACTTTTTTCGTTATTTTATTTTTGCTGTTTCCTCTGGACATACATACATAACAACTGTCCTTTTATATATGTATAGATTGATGGAGCGAGGAGGCATTCTAGGTGAATCGGTTATGGTCGTACGCAATGCATACAACGACGCGAGTTCGAATCCTCTACGAGGCAGTGTGAATTTTGCACCGCGCTCATAGCAGTGGGAATGGTTGTTATTTAACTACCCTGTTCGCTAAGGGTAGGATGTGACACGAGCTCTCGACTATGGGACATGCAGCGAGGAACGAAATTGCTATTCTGGTGGTAATGGATATGTGAGACTTGCTTGTTAACCAATACAGCTGATCCCATAAACGATCATTGGGACAAAACGGATGAGTATTAGTTGATTTCTTCTTACGATGTAATATGGGGAAAATATATTCGAAAGCTATTACGTCACAAACGAATTTTTTTAATGTTAAAATGTTCCCTATGGTTTGAACATTTAAAAAAAAAATTATTTCCATTTTTCTCACCTACACACGTTTCCATTTTTTTAAAAGATTATACACACACACACACACACACACACACACACACACACATATATATATATATATATATATATATATATATATATATATATATATTATTGGCATTTCAGTCTCGGAAGACTATAAATTTTTGTGCCCCTGAAATTACAACGCCTCCTGATGTTTGAAAAATATTCTCGACCACAGATGTCGCATGTAAAGGCTGTCCTTAAATATGTTGAAGTGCCAGTGCTTTGTGGCCGCTGCTTTCTTCTGGGCCTCTTAACTTCATGGTGTTGCGTCAGGGTGACATCTGACATAAGCAATCCTCTACAGAGAGTCTGTCCCCACACAGGGCGGTCCGGAGCCAAATTTTCGCAGCTGGAAGGGACAATACCAAAGCATCTGAGATTCTTCTTGCAGACATCCTTGAATCGCAGCTGGGGGCAACTAATCTGTCTCTTACCAGACGAAAACTCTCCATAGAGGATGTCTTTCGGGATTTGTCTATCATCCATTCGACGTACATGACCCAGCCATGTGTATATATATATATATATATATATATATATATATATATATATATATATATAAATTACTTACAATGCACCTTATAGAAAATAGCTCAATAGCCCAACATCTAAAATCACACTCTTGTCCCAATAATAAATTCCGGAAAATACTCAACGATAACACCACCATTATAGAAACACAAACATGTAAACAACGACTAAAAATCTTAGAATATTAGACACAAAAATTCAAAACTAAACAAATCAAACGTTGATAATAGCACCAACATTCTAAAATGCCTATAATTACTATAAAATTATAATAGCAAAAGTTGTAATAATAATGATAATAATAATAATAACACTAATAATAATAACAACAACAATAATAAACACAACCTATATAAATGGAAAATGGAATAACCCATTGTTGTACGGTTTCAAAATACCTTGAAGATGGCCCACGATAGGGCAGACAGTACTTGGTCTATGACATATGGCAAATACATCAGCCAATTTTCGCCAGATATTACAAAAATAATCCGGCAATACGAAAAAACAAAGGACAAAACTTGCAGACAGAAATGGCTGCATTATTTAACAATATATGCCTACAAGAAAAAATGCTGCCTAAGCACACACACACACACACACACACACACACACACACATATATATATATATATATATATATATATATATATATATATATATATATAAAGGTGTAAAAAAAAGTATCGAAATTGTATTTACCAAGACAGCAAGGAACAATAAATGTAACGTTAATTTTTTTTTTTCTGAATACAAGGCGTGTTAAAAAGTAAATATTTGAAAGCTGTATTTGCCAAGATAGAAATGAAGAATGAATGGAACGTTAATTTTACATAATACAAGGTGTCAGAAAGTAGCGAAAATCTCGATACTTTTTAGACACACTGTGTGTATATATATCAGTCGGTAGAGAGTCCGAATAGGAACCACAAGGTTTCGGTTTTGATACTGGCCCTCGTCAATTCAGCATGTGAGTAGCATCTGTGCGATAAAGTGAGGAGCTGATAATAGATGTGACTTTCCGCCACAAACACCAAAATAATCTCCTTGGTCTAACTCTACTGAAGGGAGATCGATTAGCTCGCTGTCTGGTTTATACCGACGTTAGGCCACTCCAACGAATTTGCTTATATATATATATATATATATATATATATATATATATATATATATATATTTATTTATTTATTTTACAATGTTTTCATAGATCAATGTTCATTATCAGCGACCGCGGTTTCATGCTAAAAGCAATCATCAGGCTGAGGAGCAAGATCCTATGGTGTTTGTTGGAGTTCTTTACTCAATGTCACATTTAGGATTGTAAAAAACATATATAGATATATAGATAGATAGATAGATAAAATGGTATGAAAATATATAGATAGATAGATAGATAGATAGATAGATAAATAGATAGATAGATAGAGAGATAGATAGATAAAATGGTATGAAAATATTTTATATCATTTTCATAGCTAATATTGAAAAATATTTCGATTTGTAAAAAATCATCATCAGAGCTTGTTTTAAATCCGGACTCATCGAGAGAGAAGCAGAAAATAGTTTAAATTCAAACCGGAAGCATTGTTCCAAAAAGCGTGTAAGCTATGCGATCGCGTCGTCATTTGCACGTCCGCTGCGTGTTTCTCCGCCAACGTCATGATTGTATATCTTTGTAACAGGTTTTGAAAAAGAAAACATATTTTAGAACAACAATGCTTCCAGTTTGAATTTAATTTATTTTCTGCTTCTCTCTCGATGAGTCGGGATTAAAAACAAGCTCTGATGATGATTTTTTATAAATCGAAATATTGTTCAATATTAGCTATGAAAATGATATGAACTATTTTCATTTTAACAATATTGTGTGTTTTCATACCCTTTTAACTATACATATACCGTCGGATTCATTTCCTTACTCTTAACATATATACTAGCAAATATGTGCACCCTCCGGGTGCAAGTATTTAAGTTTTAATGTAATGAAATATCGTATTAAATTAGAAACGCTAATGAAACTAAATAAGAATGCAGATAAAAACGATTTGAAACAGAGGGGGATATAATCGAAAAGTAGAACAACTGAAATTTACTCTTCCATCACTCTAGTCTTTCTTTGTTATTTTTTCTAATTTAAGTATTTACTTAAAAGAGGAAGTGAAGAATAAAATGACAGTTATCTTTTCTTGTTAATGGATTTCATTTAAGATTCATTGAAGAGATTTTTGATTATATTCATTAAAATAAAGCCAAACAGTTAGAAACCAATAATACTAAACATATATTTATTAAAATTACATTTTTAATATCAATATGCAAATTAGCCTTCCCGTTCACACTGTAAACCGCTATTTTGTTGTATATATAAATATTATTATTATCATGTTATTATCATGTTATTAGTATGTAGATATGGTTAACAGTATAAATAATGTAAAACAATTTTATTAATAATTGAAGTTAAAATAAGGATAAATTCATGGTGAATGTGACGTCAATTACTAAGGGAATTGTGACTTGAGTAGTGATTTAGTTTCGGTTACAGACAGAAAAACACACAATCTCCATTATAATAAGATATATATATATATATATATATATATATATATATATATATATAAAACTGTTGTAACGACCTCCCTGTAGTCACTAATCACACACAGAAGTCGATTGCAAGTAGACCTGCTATGAATTCCAGCAATGCCAAATTAATACCATGTTTGAGAAAGCCTTGAAGAGCGATGGTCTCCACGCCAAGCTACAATTTAATAACGGCGCTAATAACAAGAAACGTGCCCGAAGCAGAAATAGCATATGATTTGTCAGATCTCTTATAGCTAATGCGTGGTAACTATGTTGGAAAATTATTCCTTGAATCTATCAACAAATACTTCACAAAATCTGACCCAGGAAACTATTCATATAACCTGAACTCACTGCAGTAACACACACTTGCAAACAATAATTATCACTACTAGTAAAAAAAAAAACTGGGCGGTGTAAAAATTAATATTTGAAAGATTTTGCCCGAGGGTGTTGGAGTTAAAAATTCAATGTCAGAAAATGTGTACCATAAGTAAAATCATCGAATTATTTAAAAGAGTAAAACATAAATCAATTTGAAATGGAAACTTAGTTCTGATAACTTTAAATAACTATTAAAATAAAACAAATTCAATTAGTGTCACACCTACAGTGCTCTACCATGAGAATTAGGAGCATATATACGAAGCCATATAGGAAGCGCGTGGTGTAATGGTTAAAGTCATGGGAAATGGACTCGTCGCCCCGAGTTCAAATCCTGGATGTGGTAATTGCATTTCACTTAGCGCTAATACCCTTGGGAAAGGTATGAATCCTACTCTCCCTCCAGCTATGGATAAATAGTAGGGCAGACTGGGCTCTTTAACCTTGGTTAGGCAACCGGTCTAGGAGAAGGAAAACTCTGAATTCAAACCTGTTGAACTCCGCTTAAGAAATTGACCTTGTGTCGCATCCTGCTCGTGCGAAGGGGTTGGTAAATATATATATACGAAGCCATCCCCTGGATAGAAGGTGACAAAAGGTAAGTTGTAATTCAGCATTTTCTTTCTCCTAGACCAGTTGCCTTACCAAGGTTAAATAGCCCATTTAGCTCTACTATTTACCCATATCTGGGGGGAGAATAGCTGTTGATATACATTTCCAATGGGTATACGCTGTATGTGAAATAGAATCCGCCTCGATCAGGATTTGATCTCTGGTCGTCTTACTCATTTCTTATTACGATAACCATTACACGAGCGGTGCCTCAAAATCCAAGTACTTATGATAATTGACTGTGAATTTAGTAACACACATTGGTTTTTCAGCCCCGCCAAAATACATTTCCAATGGGTATACGCGCTATGTGAAATAGAATCAGCCTCGTTCAGGATTTGATCTCTGGTCGCCTTACTCATTTCTTATTGCGATAACCATTACACTAGAGGTGCCTCAAAATCCAAGTACTTATGATAATTGACTGTGAATTTAGTAACACACACATTGGTTTTTCAGCCCCGCCAAAATACATTTCCAATGGGTATACGCGCTATATGAAATAGAATCAGCCTCGTTCAGGATTTGATCTCTGGTCGCCTTACTCATTTCTTATTACGATAACCATTACATGAGGGGTGCCTCAAAATCCAAGTACTTATGATAATTAACTGTGAATTTAGTAACACACACATTGGTTTTTCAGCCCCAAAAAATTATACAAAATATTATTAAAACTATTATAAAATGGAATAAAATCTAATATACGGTGTTGTGTTTTCACAGCTGAAAGGAAGCCGAAAGCTGGATATTTCGCCAAATCAATTCAGATCTATCTTTATGTTTAATATGGCGTTTGTGGCACCGAAAAAAAGAATAAGGAAAAAATTCTTCTAAAAGAACTGCTCAGGGCTCTTCGTGATTTGCTGAGTTTTGCTGGAAGGAATTAATTTGGAATTGGCAATGATTTTAACGGTGTAACAGAAAAAATGTCGGCAATCTCATCTTGTTCCCATCAAGGAAATTATTTTCTTCTATTTACGTGTCGAAAGGGAAAAACAGTTAAGCGAAATTTTTAATGGAATATTGACAAAAAAAACAAAAAACAGACAAGCAAAGAAGTGAGGACTAGGAAGGAAAGAAAGAAAGAATGAAAGGAAGAAAGAAAACGAGGGGGAAATTGTGAAGAAAAAAAGAAAAAAGAGAAAGAGTTTAAAGAAAAGTGCGAAAAATAAACCGAAACAAATAAATAAAGGAAAATTGTAAAGGAAAAAAGAGAAAAGGTTTACGAATTGAAGCAAAAGAGCGAAAAAGTGAAGAAAGAAAAGAGAAAAGGTTTACGAATGAAAGAGAAGAGCGAAAAAGTAAAGAAAGAAATGATAAAGGTTCAAGAATGAAAGAAAACAGCAGAAAATGAAGAAAGAAAAGAGAAAAGGTTTACGAATAAAAGAAAAGAGCTAGAAAGTGAAGAAAGAAAGAGAAAAGAAAAAGTTTTACGAATGAAAGAAAAGAGCTAGAAAGTGAAGAAAGAAAGAGAAAAGAAAAAGTTTTACGAATGAAAGAAAAGAGCTAGAAAGTGAAGAAAGAAAGAAAAGAGAAAAGGTATACGAATGAAAGAAAAGAGCTAGAAAATAAAGAAAGAAGGAAAAGAGAAACGGTTTACGAATGAAAGAAAAACCGAAAAGATGGGGAAATTGTAAAAGCAGAAAGAGAAAAGGTTAAGGAATGAATGAAAAGTGTGGAAAATGCGCAGAAATGAAAAAGTGGGGAGAATTAGTTAATGTAAGAGTTGAAAATTAGGATTTAAAAAAGAAAGAAATTGGACGAGTACCACAAAGAAAGAAGGAAATAGAACATTAAGTTTCAAAAAGGAGTATACTACTCTGATGAAAGTAACAAATGAGAAATTTTCATACAAGAAAAAGAATAAGTACAAGAAGAAATGTAAAGAAGAAAATGAAACCAAGAAAGAAATGGAAAATAAAATGAGGAAAAGAAAGCACAAAATCAGAAAGGAAGGAAAAAAGAAAGTGTGAAAGAAAGGAGAAAACTATGAAGGAATAAAGAGAAAGAAAAGATGAAAAGGAAAATAAAAGATGCAGCAACAATGAAAACAAAGATGAATACGGAATTAGGAAACCAGAAAGGAAGAATGAAAAATAAAAATGAAAAAAAAAAATGAAAAATCAGAGAAAGAAAGGAAAATGAGAAACATGTGAATGGAGTAAAAGAAAGGAATGAAAAGGAGAAACATGTGAAGGGAAGAAAAGAAAGGAAGAAAAAGGAGAAATATGTGAAGGGAATAAAAGAAAGGAAGGAAAAGGAGAAATATGTGAAGGGAGTAAAAGAATGGAAGGAAAAGGAGAAACAAGTAAAGATAGAAAAGAAAGGAAGGAAGGAGAAATGTGTGAAGACAGAAGAAAATGAAAGGAGAAACATATGAAGATAGCAAAAAGAAGAAAGGGGTAAATGTGAAGACAGAAAGAAGGAAGGGAGGAGAAAAATGTAGAGAAAATATGAGGATAGAAAAAGAAGAAAGGGGTAAATGTGAAGACAGAAGAAGAAAGGAATGAGAAAAATATGAAGATAGAAAAGAAGAAATGGGTAAATGTGAAACAGAAAGAAGAAAGGAAGGAGAAAATATGAGATAGAAAAAAGAAGAAAGGGTAAATGTGAAGACAGAAAGAAGAAGGAAGGAGAAAAATATGAGGATAGAAAAGAAGAAAGGGGTAATGTGAGACAGAAGAAGAAGGAAGGAGAAAAAGATAGAAAAAGAAGAAAGGGGTAAATGTGAAGACAGAAGAGAAAGGAAGGAGAAAAATATGAAGATAGAAAAAGAAGAAATGGGTAAATGTGAAGACAGAAAGAAGAAAGGAAGGAGAAAATATGAGGATAGAAAAGAAGAAAGGGGTAAAATGTGAAGACAGAAAGAAGAAAGGAAGGAGAAAAATGTGAAGACGGAAAGAAGAAAGGAAGGAGAAAAAGATGAAGATAGAAAAAAGAAGAAATGGGTAAATGTGAAGACAGAAAGAAGAAAAGGAGGAGAAAAATATGAGGATAGAAAAAAGAAGAAAGGGGTAAATGTGAAGACAGAAAGAAGAAAGGAAGGAGAAAAATGTGAAGACAGAAAAACGAACGGACGGATTAAAATGTGAAGACAGTAGAAAAATGTGAATATAGAAAAAAACGAAGAAAGAGGTAAATGTGAAGACAGTAAAAAGAAAGCAAGAAAAGTAGTTAGAAAAACAAAAGAAAAAAACGCGGGAAGAAAGATAGAAACATGTGAAGAAAGAAAAGGAGAAAGAGGGGAGGAGAAAAGTCAAAGAAAAATAGAGAGGGGGATGAAATGTGAAGAATGAAAAGAAAATTTGAAGAAAGGAAAAAGCGAAAAATTTAAATAAAGGAACAAATATCGAAATAACAAAAGAACTAATGAAAGAAATAACAGTGGAGGGAAAATAAAGTGAATAATAATAATAATAATAATAATAATAATAATAATAATAATAATAATAATAATAATAATAATAATAATAATAATAGAGAAGGATAGAAAAACATTTGATAAAATAAAAAAGAGAATAAATAAATTGCAGGTAAAAACAAAAACGAAAAAAAAACCCAAAGAAATCTGTTTTATCTAAAGGCCTTCCATTTTATTTTATTTTATATTTTTACACTTCTGACTTTTAGTAATTTTCACGAATCAATCGTCACCATTTTGCCGCGGGTTTCAGCAAGAGAACAATTTTTTTATTGCAAAATAATGTAGAGATTCGATTGGGTGTAATTGGAACTGCGATTTGAGTAGGGGAAAAAAAACGCCAGTTTGGTCGGGCAACAACAAAAGCAAAACAAAAAAATACAAAAATTGAACAAATGATGAAAATGGCGAAGGAGAATTTGTAAAAGTAGAAAAAGGAAAAAAAAACAAAAAAAAAAACAGACGTATGTGACGAGGTAACACGTTAATAAGTATAAGGATAAACGATGAATTAAAAAAAGCCAAAAAGCAACATTGAAAGGAGGTGAACAAAGAAAGAGAAATTGTACACTGAAGTAAACAAGGGTTATAACTTGTCCCGATAGAATTGAAAAGATTTAAATGAAAGAATCAACACAAATAAAAGAAAAATGGATATTATACGTTATCACTATGTAAGGATTTGGGTGTTTTTTTATAACAAAAATGGTGTATATTGAGTCTGTCATATTTCATTAACCAGTTACATACACATATATAAACACATAATACAAACACACACGTACGCACACATACACACACATACACAATAAGTAGCAGTTACCCGGTCAATGACCTAACTTAAAGTTCGATATCTCTATTTAAGGATTTAGGTAATTTTTATGACAAAAAATGGTGTCTAAGTTGTTATAAAAAGTATCAGGGTTGAGCTGTAATTACGAAGATAGAAATGAACTATGAATAGAACGTTAATTGTTTTTCAGAATACACGGTGTGCCATCATTCTGTTTTTTTATTGCAATAGTCAGGGTGATAAGATTCGTGTGGGCATTTTTAGGCTGCAGCTGAGAGCACTTTACATTGGATATACCTTGTGGGATTAAGTTTGATCCGTTTTGAGTGGAATCCTTGTGTTCCTCGGTGTTAAGCAGAATCCTTGTGTTCCTCAGTGTTAGGCAGAATCCTTGTGTTCCTCGGTGTTAGACAGAATCCTTGTGTTCCTCAGTGTTAGGCAGAATCCTTATTTTCCTCAGTGTTTATGTTCCCTCAGTGTTAGGCAGAATCCTTGTGTTCCTCGGTGTTAGGCAGAATCCTTGTGTTCCTCGGTGTTAGACATAATCCTTATGTCCTCAGTGTTAGGCAGAATCCTTGTGTTCCTCAGTGTTAGGCAGAATCCTTGTTCTCAGTGTGTGTTCCTCGGTGTTAGGCAGAATCCTTGTCTTCCTCGGTGTTAGACAGAATCCTTGTGTTCCTCCGTGTTAGGCAGAATCCTTATGTTCCTCAGTGTTAGGCAGAATCCTTATGTTCCTCGGTGTTAGGCAGAATCCTTATGTTCCTCAGTGTTAGGCAGAATCCTTGTGTTCTTCAGTGTTAGGCAGAATCTTTGTGTTCCTCGGTGTTAGACAGAATCCTTGTGTTCCTCAGTGTTAGGCAGAATCTTTGTGTTCCTCGGTGTTAGACAGAATCCTTGTGTTCCTCAGTGTTAGACAGAATCCTTGTGTTCCTCGTGTTAGGCAGAATCCTTATGTTCCTCCGTGTTAGGCAGAATCCTTATGTTCCTCAGTGTTAGGCAGAATCCTTGTGTTCCTCAGTGTTAGGCAGAATCCTGGGGTTCCTCCGTGTTAGGCAGAATCCTTAAGTTCCTCAGTGTTAGGCAGAATCCTTGTTTGTTGGTCCGTTTGTCCGTGTTAAGCACGACTAACTGAACGCATTTCGACCAAGTCCCTTAAATAGTTAACCAACCACCTATTTGAGCGTGTTGATTAGCCGATTGAATCCACGCGGCCACGAAAAGTCCATAAATTTAAGTTGTGGCCTCCAGCACCTTGTATACTAAAAATGTTCCAACACAGGGTTAGGTTGGCTGGTTGGCTGGTTGATTGGTTGGTTGGTTTTAAACAGGGTTAGTAGTTGAGCATAAAACATTTTCATGCCTAAATAATTTGACTAGATGTGCTTAACAACCTCTTGAGAGACGTCTGGAATACACCGACTGCATGTTGTTAGAGGAATACCCACCTCCAATGGGGGCACCTGTTTCTCCCTAGGTTGTGACTCGTGATGCTTAAGGACGAGATCCTGATGTCTGAGCAGTCCATGACATGCAACAATCCACTTTGGTCATTACTTAGGCTAATCAGAAGGTTGAAGAGACCCACTTATGATCAATTGGCTGGTATCGCCCCGACCCTATTGCCCTTGTGGCAAACCTCCAACCACTTTCATCATATATGTGCTAGAAGGCAGTAGTAGAGTGTCCAGGATATGACGTTAAACTTCTTGTTATGGCGAAGTTCCAATTTTGGAGCTTTGAGGAAAGGTGGAGTACCCCTTCATAGCCATTACCACCAGTTCCATTCTAACCCAGAGTGGTAGTAGCTGCGAGGGACCCATCTATGGGTTACATGAAAAAATGAGGTAAAAAATGAGTTTCAAATAAAACTTTTGGAATACCTATCCAGAATTTTTAAAAAAAGTCTTCGGCATGAAATAACTTGACATGCCGAAAAATCCAACCAACCAACCAACCAAACCCTTGAGAGGGATTAATATTAGTTATTAAAATGACACAATTACAAATGAATATAATTTTAGCATTAAATAAACAATGAGTAATTGCTCTTACGGCAAACCTTCAACCCTTTCTATCATATATGTTGCTAGAAAGCTCGTATATGATAGAAGACATAATTAGTATTAGTTGGATTATTCGGACTATTGTCCTCATCTTTATTGGTATCTGTACAATGTTTCGGCCAGTGTGCCCTCCGGCCTTCTTCAGGTATTTCTTGCTGGACCCGGGGAAGCTTCTTTTCAAACTCGGGAACATTCTTATCGTAATCGGGAGCTATTACGGAACTTTGAACCCAACCATTTATTCAATCCACAGGGGTATTCTCTTCTCATTCCGATAACCATAGCTGAGCTACAGATGTTAAGCTGTGTTGATTATTATTTTCTGTTACTGCTGTCCCTGACCCGGATTGAATCTGCAACCTAGAGATAACTGTCACTTAGAAAGATCTTAACCCAACGCCTTTATCCACAATGTTATGTGTCCAATTGGACACATTACGACAGAAAGATTCCCGAGTCCGACAAAATATACCCGAAGAAGGCCGCCGGGCACATCAACCGAAACATTATACAGATAACAATAAAGATGAGGACAATAGTCCGAATAATCCAAATTATACTAATTATGTCTCCGTGTTCATAATTAAGAACTAACATGAAAGCGGAGATATACAACACCCGATAAATAGAGCCAAGAGATAACCCGAAACGAGCAGAACATGACAAGTATCAAGTATCATCTCAAAAATTCGGAGAAGTCATAATTGTTTACTAAAGTATATTTTTATCAGATACTTGAGAGATTATAATTTCTTGGGAACTAACAAACAGGTAATATCTGTTAGGGTCCTATCTATAGGTCACGTAGATCTGTTGGCGATAATAAAGTTGTCACCTGATTTAAATAATTATGAAGATACATATTTACCTACCTACCTACCTACCTACCTACCTATATATATATATATATATATATATATATATATATATATATATATATATATATATATATATGAAATAAAAGGAAATTAATCCGACAGTGTGAATTTGATATATTTAAAAAACAAATGATGTTTACAAATGCATGGGATCATCAGGAGAGAATGTGCACCGTTTCGGGGCCTTCCTCTCAACGGTTTTAAAAAGCACATCGCCCCCCCCCCCTCAGTGATGTGAGGTCCCTCGGAATATCTGTTTCGACCGTATGTAATAGATCGGTCTTCAACAAAAATAAAACGGAATGAAATGACCGTTAGAAGAAGAATGCGCAAACAGAACGCTGTTAGTCAAAGTTGGAATTTTTCAAAAAATGCGTTGTCTGTATTAAAAATAAAATGAATTTTATTTAAAAATAAAATGAATTTTATTTTTAATTTTCAAAAATCAGAAGCATTACAGTTTATAATAAGACTCAAAAGAGCCTGATGTAAAATTGTTTAACAACGTGTATAATTGTATAAAAAGTGTATATTAAAATATCAAAATTGTTCATAATACACTCCAACTATTAAATGCGTAACCAATAAGTGTAGGTAACCAATAAGTGTAGGCACATTCTCTCCTGATGATCCCATGCATTTGTAAACATCATTTGTTTTTTCATCATATATATATATATATATATATATATATATATATATATATATATATAAAAGATTTTTGGATGTTTGTTATTTATAGAAGCATTGTTGAATAAATTATTTATATTTTGCTTGAAGGCAATTATAATGCATGTATCGCATAAAATTCGATAATTATAGAAAATAATCTTGACAAGTTAATCCCGACAAAGGATGGCTCGCTATGCAGAACACCGTACAGACTGTTTCGACTTTATTAAGTCTCTTCAGCGATGTATACTAACGACTCCCCGGTACATAGCGAACAATCCCTGCGAAATTTCGCAGGGATTGTTCGCTATGTACCGGCGGCCGAACGGATATCATCTCTGACTATGCCTGTGAAGTCCCGGTTTCGATTCCTGTCGGAGGGGAATCGTTAGTATACATCGCTGAAGAGACTTAATAAAGTCGAAACAGTCTGTACGGTGTTCTGCATAGCGAGCCATCCTTTGCCGGGATTAACTTGTCAAGATTATTTTCTATAATTATCGAATTTTATGCGATACATGCATTATAATTGCCTTCAAGCAAAATATAAATAATATATTATATATATATATATATATATATATATATATATATATATATAAACAGTTATAGTGTTATCATTTTCTTATTTCGAATGCTCATATTTGATACTTGCAATGCTAAAACCTTCACAATTCTTTCAACCATTGATTTTGCCAACTTGTCTAGCTCTTTGGTTTGAATGATATTTACAGCCATTTTTATTGCTTTCTCGAGATCTTGCTCGCATGAATATTACTTTCTATTCTCATATATATCGCTTTTAATGATAGACCAAACGTTTCTCATTGGATTCATATCTTGAGAAACTGGTTTGCGGGTCATTCTATTAATTTGATGTCAATGAAACTTTTTTTTTTTTTTTTTGGCTAAGGTGTGCAATATTTGGCTTTTCAGAATTCAGAAACGAATATACTCTTCAGCTTAAAAATGGCGCCGAGAGCTGGTCTCTAAGAAATTAAAGATATTTATTCTTTTAATCTATATAATAATACACGTGTTCTTTAATTGTACGACCGTTATCACCCTGCAAAATCTTCTGGTTAAAAAGGAGACCGTCCAACCGCCCTGTCGGATGGGGCGTTAGAATGCACCGACTGCACCTCTGCAGAAGGGTAAGACTCCCCCAATGGGGCCACCTGTTGGCCGTGGCTGGCGACCCGTGATGCTTAAGGATAGAACCCAGGTGGATGAGCAGTTCATGACTTGCAATACTCCACTTTGGCCCTATCTTGGGCTAGATGGGCGGTCGGAGAGACCTCCTCCGATCAATCGGCTGGTCACGTCAAGCCCTAGCACCTATATGATTTTCCCAACCTTATTACCCTTATGGCAAGCCCCAATCCCTTTTTTTATCATATGGTTGCTAGAAGGCGTAGACAGAGGGTCTACATGTCCTGTGAATGACATCACCATTGATCCCTGGTCCACTCTGACCCGGAGTGGTAGAACCTGTTAGGCTCCCATCTATGGGTTAAATAGAAAAACATGAGTTGATAAACAAAATTGTATTATCCATTAAGAATTGATTTATTTCAAAACTTTATCGGCATTAAATGACCTACTGAGGTGGATATGCCGTCAACCAAACCATAACAAAACAAAACGAGACTGTCTAAGATGAAATGCAAAAATATAAATCCTGATTATTTGGTGTTGCTTATCCACCCAATTCTTATTTCTTATGAGTGACTTCACCTCATCTTATAATGAAGATTGTATGTTTGTCTGTAACCAAAACTCTTTTAAGTCACAGTTCCCTAAGTTATTTACGTCACATTCTCCATGATGACCCCCACCCATCCTTTCAACTATTGAATAGTATATGTTCTCCAAGGAGGAATTTAGCATAATCCACGAAGGTTGATCTTATTAAACAAAACAATAAATATACTACCAGAGATTAATATGACCAGGCGTTTAGCCAAATAAGGATGAAAGTGGAGTGTTACCGAGATTCCGTCCTTAAGCATCATATGTCCTATGCGTGGCCTCACTGGGGGATCTCTTACCCTCTGCACAGGTACAGCCAGCGTATTCTCCTGTCCCAGCCGACAGGGCGAGTTTACTTTCGAACTATTACTAGTAGGGATGTGATCCACAGATGACCAGCTTCATTTTGATGTATGATACCTGTTGCTGTGTTGGTAATTATACCTGTCCTAAACAAAATGGCATTACTTTTTGGCGCACCTATGTGGAGAAGTAGGGATGTGATCCACAGAGGACCAGCCTCATTTTGATGGATGATACCTGTTCCTGTGTTGGTAATTATACCTGTCCTAAACAAAATAGCTTTACATTTTGACTCACTTATGTGGAGAAGTAGGAATGTGATCCACAGAGGAACAGACTCATTTTGATGTATGATACATGTTCCTGTGTTGGTAATTATACCTGTCCTAAACAAAATGACATTACTTTTTGACCACCCAGGTGGAGAAGTAGGGATGTGATCCACAGGGGACCAGCCTCATTTTGATGTATGATACATGTTCATGTGTTGATAATTATACCTGTCCTAAACAAAATGGCATTACTTTTTGATTCACCTATGTGGAGAAGTAGGTATGTGATCCACAGAAGAACAGACTCATTTTGATGTAAGATACATGTTTCTGTGTCGATAATCATACCTGTCCTAAACAAAATGGCATTACTTTTTGACATACCCTCATATCCTTATTTTACATAATTTAATCTAATTTGTTGAAGCAATGATTTATGAAGCCCGAATGTTCAGCTATTGAATGAAAGAGGTTTTATGTCTTTTCCTTTATTAGTTTATTTAGAGAAAAATCTCAGGAGAATGAAAGAATCAACTATGTTTAAGTTGAAATCTAACATCGTGTAAAACGTCTTGAAACTACAATACGTAAGAGTTGTTTTGTCGGAGAAAGCAATGGAATTTCACAAGAAAACACGCGATTTGTTTATTTTACTTTGAGTTGTCAACACACATCAAAAGTTATATGTTCAGAATGTATATAATAGAATACCATTGAGATATAATTTCAGTTTGACTTACTCACTTCATATTCACTGCTAATTTATATCCACAAACATTAAGGTGAATTGTAGTATATATATATATATATATATATATATATATATGAGAAGAAAATATTTAAAAAATATAACAATCACAGGATGTTATGATTAGGGGAAACAATTTTGTGTGTAAGTGCTTGAGCATTTCGGTATATTGTACCATTTTCAGGACACTGTTAAGTAATGTTTATGTGAGGGACAAAATGAAAGATGTTAAGTGTATAGTGAATGTGTGAATATGATGCTATTAACCGTTAATTTTCATATGCAATAGAATACCATTGAGACATAATTTCATTTTGATTACTCACTTCATGTTCACTGCTAATTTATATCCACAAACATTAAGGTGAATTGTAGTATCTATCTATCTATCTATCTATATATATATATATATAATATATATATATATATATAGAGAGAGAGAGAGAGAGAGAGAGAGAGAGTAAACTACAGACACGTGTTTCGAGGTATCACCTCTCATCAGTGCAGTTATACCGTTTTAGCAGCTACCTCTAGTCGGGTTCGAGACCCGAAAGAACTTACGCTCGCCAATCCTCTTACCCATACGACCACAGTCAGCTGCCAAGTATAGCAGGCTATTTAATCGCTACATTTCTAAGCGAAAATGAACTCACCTAGAGGTCTCAAACTTTATGTAAACAAAGTGAGTCTTAGCTGAACGCCGAATACGGTGAATTTTGCAATTAAATCCCTTCTAAATGAAATGCTCAACCGAAATTAGGAGCGTATAATAGAGTAAACTACAGACACGTGTTTCGAGATGAGAAGAAAATATTTTTAAAATATAACAAACACAGGATGTCATGATTAGGGGAAACAATTGTTTGTGTCAATACTATTGTACCATCTTCAGGACACTGTTAAGTAATGTTTATGTGAGGGACAAAATAAAAGATGTTAAGTGTATAGTGAATGTGTGAATATGAGGCTATTAGCCGTTAATTTTCATATGCGCGCTTGTCTACGAAAGCCAATGACGTGATCAATGCATGCGCAAAAATGCACCGGCGAATCAACATGAGGCGCGTTGCAAAATAAAGCTTTATCAGAAAACAGCAAAGTCTTGTTAATTGATTTTTTAAAAACAAAAATGACAAGCACAATCCGGAAAAAAAGAACCAGCCCTTAACAGAAAGCCCCCGGGGATAACTCAGCCTGAAAAAGATGGCGGCCGAGTTAGAACCAGCAAGCAGAAGGCAACAAGAAAGACCATAATCTTATCTCTAAAAAAAAAAATATAAAGTCGTCCGGGTGCCCTAAAGTCGGTATCAGCTATACAGCGAGGGATTCTATCCCCTTTTCCCAAGCGCTAGACATGGGAATTGTTTTTAGTGTCTGAGGCGGAACGCCAAACCTACAATCAGCCCATTCCTTTACCGCATAGATCCCTGAACTACTCATACGCTGAGTTGGCGAGCGCCGGTATCGAACCAGGAACCTTGTGATTCCTAGCAAGACACTCTACTGACTGAGCTAAACCGGCCCTGCAAGAGATATGCTTACAGCACCTGATATTTCCAAGCGGTCACCCATCCAAGTACTGATCAGGCTCGACGCTGCTTAACTTGATCGGTGATCGGATGTGAACCGGTGTTCTCAGCGTGAAGTGGACTACTCTATCTGTCTCTCTCTCTCCCCGTTTATATACCCGATGTCTTACATAAGGGGTACACAACATTGTTTCAGACTATTACATGATTTCAAACTAATAATTGTTTGGGGGAGAAAAAATTCGTGTAATTAGCCATTATAATCAATTCATAACAATTAAAATAATTTAGTATTTCTCTGAATTTTTGAGATGAGGCTTGAGGATTAGTATTATCTGCATTATTCGGACTACAGTCCTCATCTTCATTGTTATCTGTACAACGTTGTGGCCGATGTGCCTTTCGGCCTTCTTGGACTGGAACCTTCTTGTCGTAATCGGGAGCCATCACAGAACCTTTGAACCTAACCCTTTATTCAGTCCACAGGGGTATCCTCTTCTCACTTCGCTAACCATAGATGGGGTAGAGGCGTTAAGCTGTGTTTATTATTCTATGTTCTATTCTTAATTAACACAGCTTAACGCCTGTATCCCAACTATGGTTAGCGGAATGAGAACAGGATACCCCTGTGGACTGAATAAAGGGTTAGGTTCAAAAGTTCCGTGATGGCTCCCGATTACGACAAGAAGGTTCCCGAATCGGAGAAGGTTCCCGAGTCCGAGAAGGTTCCAGAGTCTGACAAGCCATCGAGAAGGCCGAAGGGCACATCGGCCGAAACGTTGTACAGATAACAATGAAGACGAGAACAATAGTCCGAATAATGCAGATAATACTAATCAAATAATTCATAAGTCTATTGCAGTTTCAGATCTGTGGTTCAATCCAGTTCATTCGCCCTGAAAATCAGATTGTAATTCTGAATAGAAATCAAAAGAGCCAGACGATTCTACTCCCATTCCTGCTTCCAGCTCGACATTTTTCGCATTCACTTTCAAGCATATTTATTGAATACATTGCCATTTCATAAAGAACTTCGTGACAAACAAGGAAATTGGTCTTTGCTCAGTTAGTTGTGCTGTTATATTAGATCAGACTTCGCTTTTGTGAAGCTTTTATAACCCACGTCTGCAAAGATTGCCATCTACAGTGCCATTTCTCGTTCTTTTCTCTCAGTACGTGACCTGATATATCAAAGCAACAAAAAAACCAAAAAAAGTAAATAATAATAATGCTAATAAATTTATTCCGCAGTTCATAAGAATTCGAATTTCTATTCAGATGGTCTCGACGTTTTGTGGTGACGACAGTCAACGCCGTCAGTTCGGCTAGAGTCGTTGATTAGAAAGTTCAAAAAGTGTCGATTCGTTAAAATGAAATTAAGTCGGCGTGGTGGCCTAAAGTTGGTATCAGCCAGACAGTGAAGACTATACACATTTCACTAGAACTAGACCAAGGAGATTGCTTTTTAGCGTCTGCAGCGTAGCACCACACCTACCATCAGCTCCTCACATTACCGCAAAGATCCCTGTGCTAATCATATGCTGATTGGCGAGGGCATGTACGAACCAGGAGACTTGAGGTTCCCAGCCGACTGAGCTAAACCGGTTTTATATATATATATATATATATATATATATATATATATTAAGAGAGAGAGAGAGAGAGAAGGGGGTCTGTCAAAAAAGTATCGAGTTTTTGTACTTTGTAACACACCGTGTATTCTGAAAAAAACATGGGGGAGAAAGAAAAGAAAAGAAACGTAAAGCGAAAAAAAAAAGCAAAGTATGTAAATTTTTCTATGACGGTTTTTATTTATTTATTCATTTTTATTTTTGAATGTTGACATGGCTACACACTGGCAACATACTTGCAACATTTGACCAGATGACAGCCGATATTAGGAATATTTGTTCTACAAAGAGAGAAATAAGAAATTACAGTTATTCGCCCAATTCATTTATAAAGGAGGAGAAGAAGAAAGAGAAGAAAAAAAGGAGAGGAAAAGAAAATAAGAAGAGAAATTGTAAGCACACAAATAAAAACATAAGCACGCCATTTCTGAAAATAAACTCTGATGATGAAGCTCATGCTTCGAAATCGATAAGACAAAAATAACATCTTTTTGTTTTTATTTTTCATACGCATTGTACTGGCCTTCAAAATATTAATATATCATAACATACTTAACAATGCTTCAAGCAAATTACCAATTGCTCTTATATATATGTATGTATGCATATATATATATATATATATATATAATATATATATATATATATATATATATATATAATATAATATATATATATATATATATATAATATAAATATATAATATATATATATATATATCTATATATAATGGAGATAGACTGCATTTTTGTCTGAAGCCGAAACTCCGTCACTGCTGATGTCAGATATTCCAAACCAAATTCTAGCGTTTATCAATGAAACCTAATTTATAATCAATTTGTCTTATACTTAATATTAAAGGAACAAATTGCTTTATATACAAGTATTAAGATGCGTTTGTAATATTTGATGGTTTGTAATATTTGCATAGCCAATTTTCAACGAATCTTTAATAAATGCATGTTTAGTTCTAAACAGTTTCTAATTGATATTTTAATTTTTATTTGTATTTATAATTATTTCATGTATAAAGTTTGCGAGAAATTAATTTAAAAATAAAGATACAGCCACTAATTTCAATCTTACGTTAAATTATTAGTTTGGTCATTTGTCCGTGACTACTCCCGTTTTTCGTTGCGGTAAAAAAAAAAATATTTTAAAGTTTTAATAGAGTTAATTTTTAATGAAAAAATTTATAGATAAAATTTATTTTTAATTTTCGCGGCACCTTCACAAATATAACAAGTATTTTTATTTCAAATTATTTTATTTCTATTAGGAATTTTAAAAAATAGATAAATTTATAGATAAAATTTATTTTTAATTTTCGCGGCACCTTCACAAATATAACAAGTATTTTTTTTATTTCAAATTTATTATTCCTATTAGGAATTTAAAAAAAATGTTTACATTTATTTTAATTCAAAATTTGTTTACGGTTATTCCATATTACTAATATTAAAATTAAAATAACACCCAGTTCTGAGCGATGCTTTTCCGCTAAATATGATGACCGTGATTTATTTAGAAATTAAGAAATATCTTTTAATTTTAATTTGTCATAAATTCCCTTACAGAAACAGACAACAAAAAACAAAAAAAAATGATTTTAAAATTCATTATTCAACAATGTTTAACCGAAGTTTGGTTTGTATAAACAAAAGCGGTGATAAAAAAAAAGTCCCCTACCTAATCGATTTAGGTAGGGGACTTTTTAAATACAATAAAAAATGATACAAACACCATGAAAAAATTTATAAAGAAAAAATGAAACCATTTGAAATGGAAACTTACTTCTGTCCCCCTCAAATCAAAATGTTGCATGCATCTATTGATTATTAATCAAATAATATTTTTATCAATGACAGTGTTTTGATGTAAGCAGTGACGTAGTTTTAGTTACAGAAAAATTGATACCGAATCTATTATCTAAAGATTTTATTTATTGAAAAAACTTTTTACAAAATTCATATTTTTACATAAGTGTACCAAACAAAATTTAGTTGAAAATAAATCTATAAATTAGATATTTTTATTTACTCCAATTAAAAAAAAATTAATATTAAATATTATTTAGCATTTAAAAATTGATTTAAGGGTATTTGCCTGCTCATCCCACTTATGAGGAAGTATCATTACTCTATTTTATTTTATGTAATATTTATTTACACTAAAACTAAATGTTTGTTAAATGTAAAATAAATAAAGTGAATGTTTATTTTTTTTTTATTCAAAATTTTAGAAATAATCAAAGCAATAAAAAATCATTTTGTATAGTTTATTGTTTATTCATTGATAAACCAAATTTAATTATTATTTGAATATTATTTCAGGAAAAAACTTTGGTGTAGAAAGTTAACTTTCCTAATTTCTATTTCAAATTGTTTATTTT
>CM042167.1:82617686-82636034 GCA_023376005.1 Doryteuthis pealeii
ATGAGAGCTCAATGTTTAATTATTGTAAACAGAGCAAATTTATTTGGGAATAAAAAGGCCTTAAATACCATGGGTATCGTGGTTATGGACCATTTCCACCAGTGGTCTGAAGAACCTCGTGAGCATACTCGCGAGTGGAAATGGTCCATAACCACGATACCCATGGTATTTAAGGCCTTTTATTCCCAAATATATATATATTATATATATAATATATATATATAGAGAAGAGAGAGAGAGAGAGAGAGAGAGAGAGAGAGAGAGAGAGAGAGAGAGGGGGTGAGGTCAAATTATTGTATCGTAGATCATGTTCGGTACTACTATGCGAAAACCATACGGGGGAACCGGGAAGGCCCCGTCTGCACCCCCCAGGAAGCCTGGCTGAAAAAAGGCCGATTTTTTTCTTCTTCCATTTGTCGTCCCGGGGGTCGGAGGGACACTTCCGCTCCTCCGCAGAAAGTAGAATTTCTGGTTTTATTTTTAACTTTAGTTCTGGGGTCATTGATCAGTCAATTGCGTTCCAAACTTCACCCTCTCTTTGTTCTAAATTTATTTTTCCTCTCTTTCTCCAGAAATCCGAATACCCTTTTATTTTCAATTCCCAAATCCCCCGTAGACCATAATAATTGCGCTACATATGTCATATAACACGCAATCTTAGAATATTAAATTGTATTATGATCGATGTTAACAACAGATGTATATAAAAATGAATACAACGATATTGATTAAATAAAACTTAATTGTATTTCGCCTAAAAACATAAACATTAATTCAATAAAACGGGATTTAATTTTGATAATCTGATATTTGTAAGTTTGATTTTTGAATAATTTATTTATGAATATAAAAACTGATGTTCAAAACAACTGCTTCGGGTCAACAGACACCAAAGGAGCCTTGTATGTTTGATTTTGAATAATCTATACATATATAAAGGGCAGTTTGTATGTATGTATGTCCGGAGTAAACTATGAAAATCAAACAAGTACTGACAAAGTAAATATCTATACACATTCACTATCACCAGATCTTGCTTTTTGAGCAAACATAATGAACATTTGATTTATATTCGTGAAGATAATTAATTGAAGAATAAAATTCAAATAATAATTACATGGAATTTTTTTTTTTTTCACTATATTTCATTCTTTCTTTCATTCCTTCCTTTCTTTCTTTTTTTCTTTCTTTCATTCTTTTTTTCATTCTTCTTTCATTGCTTTCATTATTTCTGTATTTCTTTCTCTCTTTCTTTCTTTCTTCATTTTCTTTCATTTGTTCTTTCTTTCATTTTTTCTTTCTTTCTTTCTTTCTTTCTTTCTTTCTTTTTCTTTCTTTTACATTCTCTATTTCTTTCTATATTTCATTATATCTTTCTTTTTCTTTCTTTCTTTCTTTCTTTCTTTCTTTCTTTATGAATATATATTTTTGTCTTTATTTCATTATTTCTCCCTTTTTTTTCATTTACACATATCTATTTATTTATCTAATTCATTATTTATTTAGTCATTTACTTCTTTCTATCTTTCTTTTCTTTCTTTCGTTCTTTCTTCCTTTCTTACTGTTTTATCTATCTTTCTTTCTTTTTCTTTCTTTTAAATTTTCTTTCTTTCTCTTTTCTTTATAGTCTTTTACATTAATTTTTCTTTTCAGAGTGACTGGATCAACACAAGGTTTTTTTTACGTAGTGATTTTAATGGGGGATCAAAATCGAGATTCAATCATGATGCCCCACCCCCTCTATTACCCAGGTGACGCCGCGTAGCCGTTTCTGGTTTATTTGTGAATATAAAAAACTCATGTTCAAAACAATTACTTCAGGTGAACAAACACCTGATAAGCCTTTCTTATTTTACCGATTATCGAGACAGGCTACTTGACCACTGTAAATGAGTTCGATTCTGTCATTGTATCAAACTCACTGAGTACCTTGGCGTAGTTGCTAATGTGCTTGACTGCGACGTCGTTGTAAGCGAGTTCAAACACTGGTCATGCTATTACGGTCACTTTCGAATAAGAATATGGGGTATGAACAAACTTATCCCCCAGGTATGTGCTAAGTAGTACTATACTTGTTCCTTCTAGAATGTTGGCTCGTTGAATTTTACGCCATGTCAACCTCTATTGGGTTATTTTATGTGGAAGACGTTTTTTTCGTTTATTCATTCTTGATATCTACTCAATTTTATACTCATTTTTAAAACTCGCCTGTTGATCTATTGAACACATAGATGGGACACCAACAGGTACTACCATTCCGGATCAGAGTGGACCTGGGAATAAAAGCAATGTTCGGACACTCCACACTCTCAAGAACTCCAGAACTGGAACCTCACCAATACATTTAGTTTAACGTCAATCCCAGGATACTAAGACCCTCAACCAGAGCCTTCTAGCACTTAGAAATGGTTGCTATAAAATCAATACGTTCGTGAGAGTCATATAGATGTTAGGGATTCACATGACCAGCCGATTGATCAGAGGGGGGCCTGTCCGATTGCCCGTCTGGCCAAAGTTCAACTACCAGGATTCCGTCCTTAAGAATCATGAGTCACCAACCACGGCCAACAGGTGGTGCCCTTGGGTGGGAGGTTACCTCTCTGCAGAGGAATAGTTGGCGTTTTCTACAGACTCAGCCGACAGGGTTAAATAGTGTTGGGGTTTTCAATAAGAACAATACTGTCGGGACAATCATATAGGTACTAGGGCTTGACCTGACAAGAGGATTGCTCGAATGGGGCTAAGCTAACTGCTTGTCTAGACCAATAAGGGAAAAAGAGGAGCGTTGAAAGTGATGGAATTCGCAGCTAGCCAGATTCCTTTATTAAGCATCATGGGATCCTACCCCTCTGCACAGGTGTAATCGGCGTATTTTACAGCTCCTGGGCTCTACAGGTACGGCCTTTGCATTAGATAACCCATACCGTTTAATATGCCTATAAACAATGAAAGTAAATCAATCTTAACTATCAGAGTAAGTAACTATATAGACTTCACTTGGACGGGTTCTACAAGTGCGCCTCTTGCATTAGATAACCCCAAAAGGTTTGATATGCCAATAAACAATGAATGCAAACCAATCTTAGCTATCAGAGTAAGTAACTATATAGACTCCACTTAGACCAAAATATCAGCTAAATGTGTTAGATTGGCACCGCTATAAAAAGTGCTCACAGATCGATAGAATTATAGATTCTTATTCTCCAGAAACCTCTTGATAATTTGGCACTTAGCCAAAGACTTCGTTTGATTCAGACGACGCTTTCAAGGATTCGGTTTGACAGAATTTTAGTGGCTACCAATTAGAAAAATTCCCCTTGGTGACGAACAATTCCAACGCCTCTGTTTCCTGTCTGAGCCCCACCCCACCCCATCCCCAACCACTCGTAGTCACAAGCTTATTACATTTACCTTGCTTTCACAACTGAATGTCTACGAAGTTTGGAGACGTCTCAAAGACGGAATTAGATTGAGTCTCCATGAGAGACAAAAATCCCGATACATTTCTGTATTCCGATCCAGAAAGAAAGCGGGAAGAAAATGTCAATTAAAAAAATTACTAAGATTAACTTAACACTTTCGGATTTTGTCTGTTAATACAAAAAAAGAAGAAATTAACACGTTGCCAGTAGCTTACACTCAAGTCACGCGGAAAAAGACCCGGTTCTCACTAGATCACAGAAGTTAAGCAGTGATGAGCCTATCCTGAACTTAGATGGGTGACCATCTAAGCAATCTTATATCTAAACTTTCTGCGTGGAGGAAGGAAGTGCGTGGTGTATTGGTTAAAGACATGGGAAATGGACTCGTCGACCCGAGTTCAAATCCTAGATGTGGCAATTATTTCACTTAGCGCTAATACCCTTGGGAAAGGTATTAATCCTACTTACCCTCCAGCTATGGGTAAATAGTAGGGCAGACTGGGCTCTTTAACCTTGGTTAGGCAACCGGTCTAGGAGAAGGAAAACTCTGAATTCAAACCTGTTGAACCCCGCTTAAGAAATTGACCTTGTGTCGCATCCTGCTCATGCGGAGGGGTTGGTAAATATATATATCTAAACTTTCTAAATCAAAGATACTAAGAGTTTATTATTTCTAGTGAACACTATATAGTCAAAGCAGAAATTATTAGATATCATTTACAACCAAATTTGACAATACTGATTTCACAAATTTGGGATTAGGGAAACGCGAGTTTACAAAGCGAATTATTTTTTTTTATACAAATAAAAGAAGAAATTAACACGTTGCTAGTAGCTTACACTCAAGTCACGCGGAAAGGCCCGGTTCTCACTAGATCACAGAAGTTAAGCAGTGATGAGTCTATCCTGAACTTAGATGGGTGACCATGTAAGCAATCTTATATCTAAACTTTCTAAATCAAAGATACTAAGAGTTTATTATTTCTAGTGAACACTATATAGTCAAAGCAGAAATGATTAGTTTGTTTGTTTTGTTTTACGGCATATCAACCTCAGTGGGTCATTTAATGCCGATAAAGTTTTGAAATAAATCAATTCTTAATGGATAATACAATTTTGTTTATCAACTCATGTTTTTCTATTTAACCCATAGATGGGACCCTAACAGGTACTACCACTCCGGGTCGGAGTGGACCAGGTAACAATGGTGATGAAGGGGTGCTCCACATTCCCCAAACCTCCAAAACTGGAACCTCACTATCAGATAGAGTTTAACGTCATTCCCAGGACATGTAGACCCGCAGCCACCGCCTTCTAGCATCCATATCATAAAAAGAGGTTGGGGCTTGCCATAAGGGCGATAGGGTTGGGAAAATCATATAGGTGCTAGGGCTTGACGTGACCAGCCAATTGATCGGAGGGGGGCTCTCTGACCACCCGTCTAGCCCAAGATAGGGCCAAAGTGGAGTATTGCAAGTCATGAATTGCTCATCCACCTGGGTTCTATCCTTAAGCATCACGGGTCGTCACCCATTGCCAACAGGTAGCCCCATTGGGGGAGTCTTATCCCTCTGCAGAGGTGCAGTCGGTGCATTCTAACGCCCCAGCCGACAGGACGGAGAAATTATTAGATATCATTTACAACCAAATTTGACAATACTAATTTGACAAATTTGAGATTAGGGAAACGTGAGATTACAAAGCGGATTATTTTTTTAAAATAAATAAATAAATACGACCGGAGAATAAAAAAAAAACATTAAAATCATTTTCAAAGATATCTAAGAAAGGGAAGTTTTGACCTAATTAAAATAGTTCTCATTCTCGGAATGTTATTAAACTATGAGCTCACTGCCGCTGAATCTTAACATATACATAAAGTGGGAAGTTAAATGTCCCTCTCACACTCACTCTCCAATCACACTGTTTACGAGGTAATCAGGATATACATAGACAAGGGGAAAGTGAATTTAAGAGACGAGTCTGTGTTTAACTTAATTGCAGATTACGACTAATTAGAACGAATTAAAATTGTTTTGTTTTTTTCAAACATAACCCAATCCTAAAACTAAGGAATATTTTAGTATGGATCTTATGTCATTAAACTAAATAAAAAAATCATTTGGCAAACATTCATTGATTCACTCAGCTTTAGTATAATAATAATAATAATAATAATAATAATAATAATAATAATAATAATAATAATAATTTCGAACGATTTCTGTGATAGATTTTGGGTGAGTTACGTCACACAATTTCAATTGAAAAATAACGGCTAAACAACGACAAATCCTTTCACAGCAATTTTTTCTCACATAAACTGGATTTCGCTTTTCCCAACACAGTCTTTATACCTTAAGAAAAAGGTGAAGGTTCTCCCAAAATATCGGAATTAACCAAACCAGTGACAGAACAACAGCTGGATATTAAAATTCTTTTTTGTTCTCTTTTTTGTTTTTGTTCTGTTTTTTTTTTCCATGCTTCATAATACCCCTAAAAACAACGTTCACAAGATTAAGTTCATACACAATCATAATATATATATATATATATATTATAATATAATGTGTGTGTGTATGTGTGTGTGTGTGTGTGTGTGTGTGTGTGTGTGTGTGTGTTGTGTGTGTGTTCTAAATAGAGGATTTGCATATGAAGTAGATAAAATTACCATAACCAGAAAAACATACAGTTATTTGTAAATAGAGGAATTATATACTTATTAGATTAAGCTACCATGAACAGAAAAAATATATAGTTTTAGTTTTTGCTACAATGTTCTAATCTTGAATTTGGTAATAAACAATACCCAATGATATCCGTTTTGATTTTATAAAGTTGCACCTGATATAAGAAATACCAGTTTCTTCTTTTTTTAATAAAATCTGAAATATGTCTACATATCTCTGACAATTAGATATATAGATATATAAAAGGTTGAGCTAGCTAAATATGAACAGACTGGGATTGATAGATAGATAGATAGATAGATAGATATGAACAGACTGGGATAGATGTATAGATATGAACAGACTGGGATGGATAGATAGATAGATAGATAGATAGATAGATAGATAGATATGAACACAACTGAGATAGATAGATATGAACTGACTGAGATAGATATATAAATAGATATGAACAGACTGGGATAGATAGATAGATAGATAGATAGATAGATATGAACACAACTGAGATAGATAGATAGATATAAACACAACTGAGATATATATAATATATATATATATATATATATATATATATATATATAGAGAGAGAGAGAGAAGAGAGAGAGAGAGAGATAGATAGATAGATAGATATAAACACAACTGAGATAGATAGATAGATAGATATAAACACAACTGAGATAGATAGATAGATAGATATAAACACAACTGAGATAGATAGATATAAACACAACTGAGATAGATAGATAGATAGATAGATAGATAGATATAAACATAACTGAGATAGATAGATAGATAGATATAAACACAACTGAGATAGATAGATAGATAGATAGATAGATAGATCTAAACACAACTGAGATGGATAGATATAAACACAACTGAGATAAATAGATAGATAGATATGAACACAACTGAGATTGATATACCTCTAGTATATATGACTGCAGAAATGTAATACGCATAAAATAGCGATTTGTCAAATATTGTTTCATTCATAGACATTTAAATTTTACGAACATAACAAAACAATCACCGTTTTAATCATCATTGAACTGTTTTATGTTGTTTTTGTTTTTTCCTTAATTACGATTTATCCGTAAATATCTAAATTAAATTTTCCATTCAAATATTTTTTCACACCTCCAAAGAAAAGCTTTAATTTACGAGCATTGCCGCCATATTGTGTCTAGTTCATTGCAATTGGCGCCAAAATTTTCCATGTTCTCGTCTTTATCTCGTAACAAGCGTGAGAAAATTCGATATTATAAACAATGGCGATTCTTTTTTTTTTTTCTTTGCTCGTTATCTTGAACAGCAAAAAGATGTTTAAAAAAAAAAGAAAAGAATAAGATGTCCTTATGAGTATGATTACGAAAACGTCACAGTTCTGTAGACGGTGTTTCTAAAAGAACTTTGTTTTTAATTATCCAGTGAAACTTTTTGTGTATTATAACACTTCGTTATTTAATTTGAACTATTGTTATATAGCTAATTATTTTTGTCAAATGTTTTTCGGGAGAAGAAAAAAAAAAGAAAGGAAAACGTTCACCTGACCCAGTTCACAATATAAATTGAGCGCATTGTCGCACAACTTATTATAATGGATATTCGGTGTCTCTCTGTCTGTAACCGAAACTTCGTCACTACTCGCGTCACAATACCCTCTCGAATTGCATAAGTTTTTCAATGAGTATGTATATTCAAAAGCATTAATACATAGAATAAATCTTATTTATGAAAGATATCTCTATGAAAATCTTTTAGATTTGCCTCAAAACAGCCTATATTATTGGTGCCTTTAAAATCCTGCAACGTGACTTATATATCCCTGAGAAATAAAGGTTTACTTAAGATATGGTTAGGTTAATTTGCATACTGGTTTTAATAAAACCGGGTTTAGTAGACAATTATTTGATGTTATTAATTTCTATTATTTTTTAAAAATCAATCCTTATTTTCATATTTGGCTGGAAAAATTCCACGAATAAAGAAATTGAGGAAAACTTTAATGTCCCATATACAGATCTAAAGAATCAAATGAAAAAAAAATTATCAAGCAAAATGAAAACAATGTTGGATTAGTAGTACATAGAACAAATTATTATCCATCAAGCCATAAAATGAATTAGTTTATATACTATTTGTGTTACATAATTATTAGATACCTAATATTTATGTGCAATAGTGTAGAAAACAAGATGGCGTTTTAAGTGCAGCTGGCGGCCTTGAAGATTGAGTGACAAGCTTGACCTCAGTCCTAACCCTATCTTCCGGGGATAGCCGTGAGAACCGGTAGAGAGGACCCTTTCTTCCGGTTTAGATAGTAAGTAAGTTTCAGTCAGTTAGAGACTAGCAACCGATCTCGATGGAAGGGTAAGTCGCGTTACACGCGCTCCCGTCTTAATCTGCGCAGATGTCTGGTTGGGGATTTAAAAATAAAGTAAGATCAAAGCAAATTGGAGTCTTGTGTTATTACCTCTAAAAACTAACAATGACACAGGGCTTCTGATAAAGAGAAATCCCCAATAGAAGACCAGACCCGAAGTCCCCAAGAAAGTCCAGACCTTAGAAGATTCCAGACCAAGACAAGATGTTATAAGATTCCAAAGACGACCAGAAGAATAGAGTAAGTAAAGAAGTAAAGAAGTAATGAAGAGGGTATACAACACTTGCTGTCCATCGGATCCGATGATGACACCACACGAATTATGTCTCTCCAATTTAATCGGTCTCTGGTTGCGTCTTACAAATTACCTATGGAGATGTTCAAGTCCTATAAGTTTCTCCTGATGTTGTCTTTGTGCCTGAGCTTTGGTCTACCGGTTTTATATAGAAACCAATTAAAATATAATTTTTAAAAGTGCAATCTTTTCATATGCATTCACCCCTAACTTCGTTAGTCTTTCAAACTTGATATATTTCATTATATTAAAACTTAAATACATACGCCAGGAGAGCATATATTTTTGCTAGTATAAATGAATGAACATTTTAGAAATGTCAGTCCTTGCGAGGTTTTCACACCTGGTGGTCTTTCACTAGGATCTGAAAGTTTCTCCATGACTCTTCAGAGTATTCTAGCCGATCTTAACAATGCTGTTGTTTGGAGGGTATTGATTCTTCCTCTATTTTCAAATTATTTCTGTATAATCATGTTCCAGAAAGTTAGTTTTCCAACAAGCGACCTTCGGTATTATGATTACCTTCCATTGTTAAATCACTCTAATCCCAACTGATAGGGTGATTTTAACACACCTTTTTAACATACAGATATCATACATATATTACAGCTATTTCTCAGAATCTTTAGATGAGGCTTGAATATTATTATCTGCATTATTCGGACAATTTTTCTCATCTTCAATTGTTATCTGTACAACGTTTCGAACGATGGGCCATCCGGCATTCTTCAGGTATTTCTTGTCGAACTCGGAAACCTTCTTGTCGGACTCTGGATCTTTGTCGTCGAACTCTGGATCCTTGTCGTCGAACTCTGGATCTTTCGTGTCGAACTCGGGATCATTGTCGTCGAGCTCGGGATCCTTGTCGTCGAATTCGGGATCCTTGTTGTCGAACTCAGGATCCTTGTCGTCGTAATCGGGAACCTTCCTGTCGTAATCGGGAGCCATCACGGAACTTCAAACCTTACCCTTTATTCAGTCCACAGGGGTATGCTGTTCTCATTCCGCCAACCATAGCTGGGGTAGAGGCGTTAAGCTGTCTTACTTATTATTCTATGTTACAACTGCCCCTGGCCAGGATTGAACCTGCAGTCCAGAGATTACTGTCACTTAGAACTGTCTTAACCTAACTCCTTTATCCACTCGGTCCAATTGGACAATCCAGTGTGAATTTTGGGAACTTATAAACCTAATGTCTTGTTTTGGCTACAATACATACCTATTCACTTATGTATGATTTTTTACCTTGACTCATATTGGGTGTTTTTTGTTGTTGTTTTTAAAATCTAATCTAGCCTTTTTAATTACAGGTTCTCATATTGTGTTCATTTCTACGCTCGGTCTACTTAAGAGACCACTACAGCCTATGATATGAACTGATTCTTTGAGGCGTCTTCAGATAATACTAATCATCAAGCCTCATCTCATCATAATACTAATATAGTACAGCCTCGTTTATTTAAAGTCTTCGATTTTCAGCTCGATACGACCATGACTTTACATTTACACGTTTAAAAGCCATTACTAGGACGGACTACAGGTTAAATTAGCAAAACATTTATTCGGAGTTCAGACCACGTAAAATTGATAATAAATAAAATACAGACTTAGAAAGCTTTAGTGGCAATATGTGAACATTGTACCTGTGAACATTGCGTAGAAGACTTAGAAACTTTAGTTTTTATTCGAACTTAGGTTATAAAAACAGGAAAGACGTAAAAATAAGAGAAGAGTGTGAAGATTTGGGCACCATGGAATTATCTGTAGATAGACTATTGTAAACTCACGTCTTGGGGTGAAATCAGTTTTTAGCTGGAAGATTTAAGGAGCATCATAGACGGCAGGGAGTAATAAAACTTACTTAAATTTCATCAATGGATGAGGAATATAGCCCTTGTGTATACATTACTCAGGTATTCATTGCAATCTCTCGCTATCTCTCCCCCTCTCTCTCTATCTCCCCCCTCTCTCTCTATCTCCCTCCCTCTCTCTCTCTCTCTCTCTCTCTCTCTCTCTCTCAATTTCCCTTCAGAAATATTTTTCGCTCAGTCGTTGTACAAACATACAGTCGGAGACAGAATTTTATATATATATATATATATATATATATATAATATATATATATATATGAGACGTAAACAAACAGACGATGTTTGTGATATGGCTATTTTCAGCCGACAATATTTGGGAGAATATGTGCTTAAATGAAGTCGAACCTATTTTTTTTTGAAATTTAATTCATTAATAATTAATTAGGCGGGATTAAACTATTTAAATGTAAGGCTAAACAAATCGAGAAAAATCAATCTCTGTATGTACATTTCGGCCTATTAGGCCTCATCAGCAGAGCTATAGATACGAAGACCGCCCCGTGTGTGATTCGAAACCTGTCTGTCAAATTAGCAGGCAAGTGTCTTACCTCCACACCAAACGGACTTAGCAGGATCTTCTTCGCTTTGTTAAGTAGTAGTATTTATATTCCTCTTAAGTGACCTCTACACGAACTTACGAGACGTAAACAAACAGACGATGTTTGTGATTGGCTATTTTCAGCCGACAATATTTGGGAGAATATGTGCTTAAATGAAGTCGAACCTATTTTTTTTTTTTTGAAATTTAATTCATTAATAATTAATTAGGCGGGATTAAACTATTTAAATGTATTTAAGGTTCGAAATAGGAACCTTGTGGTTTCTAGCTGTCGCTCTACCGACTGAGCTGACCCCCTTAGTAACAGCAATACCATGCAATTGAATTCAATTTCGAAAAAAAATAGGTTGCGATCTTCATTTAGAGGCACATATTACCTCAAATATTGTGGCTGAAAATAGCCAATATCACAAACATCGTCTGTTTGTTTACGTCTCGTAAGTTCGTGTAGAGTCACTAAGAGGAATATAAAATCTACTCTTAACAAAGCGAAGAAGATCCTGCTAAGTGCGCGTTTTGGTGTGGAGTGTAAGACACTTGCCGCTAATTTCAGACAGGTTTCGAATCCACAACGGGGCGGGCTTCGAGTCATTACTATAGTTCTGCTGATGAGGCCTATTAGGCCGAAATGTACATACAGAGATGTGGATTTTTATCGATTTGTGTAGCCCTTACATTTAAATAGTTTTAATCCGCCCCTGAATAATTGTATTAATGGATTAAAATTTCAAAAAAAATAGGTTGACTTCATTTTAGCACATATATCTCCCTAAATGATTGTCGGCTGAAAATAGACATACCAACATTCGCTGTTTGTTTACGTCTCATATATATTATATATATATATAATATAGTGTATTATATATATAAAATCTGTCCTCGCGATCTGTATGTTTGTACAAACGACTGAGCGAAAATATTTCTGAAGGGAAATTGAGAGAGAGAGAGGAGAGAGAGAGAGAGAAGAGAGGGAGGGAGTAGAGAGAGAGGGGAAGATAGAGAGAGAGGGGGAGAGGATAGCGAGAGATTGCAATGAATACGCGTGAGTTAAAGTGGTATAGCACAAGGGCCTATATTCCTGCATCCATTGATGAAATTTAAGTAAGTTTTATTACTCCCTGCCGTCTATGAATGCTCTTAAATCTTGCCCAGCTAAAAAAAGCTTGATTTTCACCCCAAGACGGTGAGTTTCATAGTCTATCTACAGATAAATTCCATGGTGGCCCAAATCTTCACACTCGTTCTCTTATTTTTACGTCTTTCCTTTTTTATAACCTAATGTTCGAATAAAAACTAAAGTTTCTAAGTTTCTACGCATATGTTACAGGTACAATGTTCCATATTGCGCATAAGAGCTTTCTAAGTCTGTATTTTATTTATTATCAAATTTTAACGTGGTCTGAACTCCGAATAAATGTTTTGCTAATTTTAACCTGTATCCGTCCTATTGTAATGGCTTTTAACGTGTAAATTGTAAAGTCATGGTCGTATCGAGCTGGAAAATCGAAGACTTTAATAAACGAGGCTGTACTATATTATGTGATTATTGATGAATGAGGCTTGATGATTTGTATCTGAAGACCCTCACAAAAGAATCAGTTCAGATATCATAGACTGGTGGCTGTAGTGGTCCTCTTAAGCAGACCGAGCGTAGAAATGAAACACAATAGAGAACCTGTAATTAAAAAGGCTAGTTAGTTTTTTAAAAAACACAACAAAAAACACCCAATTATGAGTCAAAGGTGAAAAAACATAGCATAAGTGAATAGGTTATGTTTTACAAAACCACAGACAGTTTAGGTTTATAAGTTCCCAAAATTCACTACTGGATGTCCAATTGGACCGAGTTGGATAAAGGAGGTTAGGTTAAGACAGTTCTAAGTGACAGTTAATTCTCTGGTACTGCAGGTCAAGGTCCTGGCCAGGGGCAGTTGTAACAATGAATATAATTAAAGACAGCTTAACGCTCTACCCCATGCTATGGTTGGCGGAATTGAGAAACAGCATACCGCCTGTGGAGCTGAATAAAGGTAAGGTTTGAGTTCCGTGATGGCTCCCGAATTACGACAGGAAGGTTTCCCGATTTACGACGACGAAGGATTCCTGAGTTCGACAACAAGGGATCCGAGATTCGACGAACAAGGATCGCGAGGCTCGAAACGAGATGATCGCGAGTTCGACACGAAGATCGCAGAGTTCGACGACAAGGGATCCAGAGTTGACGACAAAGATGCCAGAGTCCGATCAGAGAGGTTTTCCGAGTTTTCGACAAGAATCCGAAGAAGTGCTGGGGATGGCCCATCGTTGTTCGAAGACGTTGGTTGACGATCGATAGTTCAAGTGAAGATTTTGAAGTAAAATGATTGGGTAGCCGGAGATAAGATGGCAAGAGTAATAATATTGGCAAATGGCCTCCATCTAAAGATTCTGAGAGAGATGTGAGTCTGGTGAATTTATGGTTATTTGGATGTGATTATCTGGTGGTATTGGTTAGATAGGGGTGGTGTTGATTAATCCACCCTATGCAGGTTGGGATTAGAGGTGATGTAGACATATGGGAAAGGGGTAACTCATAATTAGCCTGAAGTCGCTTGGTTGGAGGAAACGTACTTTCGAGACACATTGATTTATGACAGGAAATATTTGGTTAATATAGGAGGATATGAATCAATGACTCTTGTCATTACAACAAGCACATTGGTTGAGATCGGTCTAGAAAGTACTTCTGAATGGAGTGCATGGAGGATATACTTTTCAGATGGCCTAGTGGAATGCGAACGGCATCTAGGGTGTGGAAAACTCTTCTTGCAAAGGACTTGGACAGTTGGTCTAAGAAGTTGGTTGGCGATTGTCATTTTATTACATGATGCGAGAATGATTATATTGGGTTGCTCTCCTGGCGTATGTATTTAAGTTTTATATAATGGAAATATATCAAGTTTGAAAGACTACGAAGTTAGGGGTGAAGTGCATATGAAAAGATTGCACTTTTAAAAATTATATTTTAATTGGTTTCTATATAAAACCGGTAGAAAAAAGCTCAAGGCACAAAGACAACATCCAGGAGAAACTTATAGGGACTTGAACATCCCATCAGGTACAATGCTTGTAAGACGTGCAACCAGAGACCGTTTAAATGGAGTGACATAATTGTGTGGTGTCAGTCTCGGATCCGATGGACAGCAGTGTTGTATAGCCCTCTTCATATATGCTTCTTTACTTCTTACTTACTCTATTCTTCTGGTCGTCTTTGGAATCTTATAACATCTGTCCTTGGTCTGGATGCTTCTAAGGTCTGGAACTTTCCTTGGGGAACTTCGGTCTGGTCCTTCTATTGGGGTTCTCTTATAGAGAGCCTCTGTGTCTTTGTTAGTTTTTAGAGGTATATAACCGCTCCAATTTGCTTTGATTCTTACTTTATTTTTAATCCCCAACAGACATCTGCGCAGATTAAGACGGGAGCGCGTGTAACGGCGACTTAACTTCATCTGAGATCGGTTGGTAGTCTCTAACTGACTGAAACTTACTTACTATCTAAACCGGAAGAAAGGGTCCTCTCTTACCGTTCTCACGGCTATTTCTCTGGAAGATAGGGTTGGACTGAGGTAGCTTGTCACTCATCTCAAGGGCCGCCAGCTGCCTTAACGGCCATCTGGTTTTCTACACTATTGCAGCATGAAATTTAGGTATCTATAATTATGTAACACAAATGTATATAAACTAATTCATGTTTTATGGCTTGATGGATAATAATTTGTTCTTATGTACTACTAATCCAAACATTTGTTTTGCAATTTGCGTTGATAATTTTTTTTTCATTTGATTTTTAGTCTGTATATGGGACATTAAAGTTTTTCCTCAGATTCTTTATTCGTGGAATTTTTCCAGCAGAGTATGAAATAAGATTGATTTTTAAAAAATAATAAATTAATAACATCGAAAAATTGTCTATGCTAAACCCGTTTTATTAAAGACCATATGCAAATTAACCTAACCAATATCTTAAGGTACCTTTATTTTCTCAGGGATATATTAAAGTTGCAGGATTTAAAGGCACCCAATATATAGGCTTTTGAGGCAATCTAAAGAATTTTCATAGGAGTATATCTTTCATAAATAAGGATGTTATTTCTATGTATTAATGCTTTTGAATATACATTACTCCATCTGAAAAACTTATGCAATTCGAGAGGGTATTGTGACGCGACGTAGTGACGAAGTTTCGGTTACAGACAGAAGAGACACCGAATATCCTTAAATAAGTTGTGCGACAATGCGCTCAATTATATTGTGACTGGGTCATGAACGTTTTGATTTCTTTTTTTTTTTCTCTCCGAAAAACTTTGACAAAAAAGTATTAGATATATAGACATATGTTCAAGATTAAAATAAATCGAAGTGTGTTATGAATACACAAAAGTTTCACTGGATTAATTAAACAAGTTCTTTTAGAAACACCGTCTACAGAACTGTGACGTTTTCGTAATCATACTATAAGGAATCTTATTCTTTTCTTTTTTTTTTAACATCGGGTTTTTGCTGTTCAAGATAAGGAGTCAAAGAAAAAAAAAAGAATCGCCCATTGTTTAAATATCGAATTTGTTCTCACGCTTGTTACGAGATAAGGACGAGAAAGTGGATAAATTGGGGCGCAATTGCAATGAACTAGACAACAATATGGCGGCAATGCTCGTAATTAAAGGCTTTTCTTTGGAGTGTGAAAAAATATGTATGAATGGAAAATTAATTTAGATATTTACGGATAAATCGTAATTAAGGAAAGAAACAAAACAACATAAACAGTTCAATGACGATTAAAACGGTGAAATTGTTTTGGTTATGTCGTAAATTTAAATGTCTATAATGAAACAATACTTGACAATATCGCTATTTTATGCGTTTACATTTCTGCAGTGTCCATTATACTAGAGGTATATCAATCTCGTTGTGTTCATATCTATCTTTCTATTTTCTCACGTTGTGTTTAGATCTATCCATCTCAGTGTGTTTAGATCTATCTATCTTATAATATCTATCTATCTATCTTCAGTTGTGTTTATATCTATCTATTTCTATCTAAGTTTATTTTATATCTTATCTATCTATCTATCTATCTATCTTCCTCAGTTGTGTTTATATCTATCTAAGTCTCAGTTGTGTTTATACTATCTATCTAGTCTAATCTCAGTTTGTTTTATATCTAATCTATCTATCTATCTCAGTTGTTGTTTATATCTATCTATCTTCTATCTCTCTCTCTCTCTGCTCTCTCTCGTCTCTACTATATATATATAGTATATATATAAGATATATATATATATATATATAATTCTTCGTTGTGTTATATTATCTATCATCTCAGTTGTGTTCATATCTTATCTATCTATCTATCTTCTAGTTATCCCAGTCCCTTGTTTCAATATCTATTTATAATATCTATCTCAGTCAAGTTCAAATATCTACTCTATCTCGAGTTGTGTTCATATCTACTCTAGTCTATCTATCTATCTATCTATCTATCTATCCATCCAGTCTGTTCATACTATGACATCTATCCCAGGTCTGTTCATATCTATCTATCTATCTATCTATTATCAATCCAGTCTGTTCAATATTAGCTAGCTCAAACCTTTTATATATCTATATATCAGATTTGTCAGAGATATGTGACATAATTTCGTTTTATTAAAAAAAGAAGAAACTTGTATTTCTATATCAGGTGCAACTTATAAAACAAAAACGGATATCATTGGGTATTTTTATTCCAAATTCAAGGAATTAGAAACATTGTAGCAAAAACTGAAACTATATTATTTTTTCTGTTCATGGAGCTTAATCTAATAAGTAATAATTCCTCTCACTTTACAATAACTGTATGTTTTTCTGGTTATGGTATTTTATCTACTTATATGCAAATCCCTTTTAGAGACACACACACACAACAACACACACACACACATACCACACACACACACCACATACACACACACATATATATATAGTAATATATATATATATATATTATGATTGGTATGACATTAAATCTTGTGAACGTTGTTTTTTTAGGGGTATTTGAAGCATGGAAAAAAAAAACAGAACAAAAACAAAAAAGAGAACAAAAAAGAATTTTAATTATCCAGCTGTTGTTCTGTCACTCGGTTTGGTTATTCCGATTATTTTGGAGAACCTTCACGCTTTTTCTTTAAGGTATAAAGACTGTGTTGGAAAAGCGAAATCAGTTTTGGTGAGAAAAAATGCTGTGAAAGGATTTGTCGTTGTTTAAGGCCTTATTTTTCATTGAAATTGTGTGACGTAACTCACCCAAAATTATCACAGAAATGTTCGAAATTATTATTATTATTATTAATTATTATTAATTATTATTATATATTATTTTTATATTATTATACTAAAGCTGAGTGAATCATGAGTTGCCAAATGATTTTTTTATTTAGTTTAGATGACATAATCCATACTAAAATACTTCCTTAGTTTTAGGATTGCGTTATGTTTGAAAAAAACAACAATGTTTAATTCGTTCTAATTAGTCGATAATCTGCAATTAAGTTAACACAGACTCGTTCCATCTAATTCACTTCCCCTTGTCTATGTTATCCTGATTACCTCGTAACATGTGATTGCGAGTGAGTGTGAGAGGGACATTAACTTCCCACTTTGATGTATATGTTAGATTCAGCGGCAGTGAGCTCATAGTTTTAATAACATTCCGAGAATGAGAACCTAATTTTAATTAGGTCAAAACTTCCCTTTCTAGATATCTTTGAAAAATGATTTAATGTTTTTTTTTTATTCTCCGGTCGTATTTATTTATTTGATTTTAAAAAATAATCCGCTTTGTAATCTCACGTTTCCCTAAATCTCACAAATTTGTCAATTAGTTTGCAATTTGGGTTGTAAATGATGATCTAATAATTTCTCCGCCCTGTCGGCTGGGGCGTTAGAATGTGGGGCACCGACTGCACCTCTGCAAGGGAATAAGACTCCCCAATGGGGCTGACCGTGTTGGCAATGGTGACGACCCGTGATCTTAAGGGATAGAACCCAGGTGGATGAGCAATTCATGACTTGCAATACTCCACTGTTGGCCCTAATCGGTTGGCTAGA
>CM042167.1:82636134-82656223 GCA_023376005.1 Doryteuthis pealeii
TATAATATATATATTATATAATGTGTGTGTGTGGTGTGTGGTTGTGGTGTGTGTGTGGATGACCTAAAATAAATGCTCCCCATCCCTAGGTTGAGGACTCTGGGCGGATCTCGCTGACGGCCGCCAACTCAGCGTAAAACGCAACGCTCTTCTCTCTAAGGAGGAATGGAGCACTATGTGACGGCCTTTACACACAAAATGATGTGTGTATTAAAACAGTTAAAATCCCTTCCCATTCTGTAAGGGAAGAGAGCCTAATGGTTATGGTGCCGGACTGACACCAAACCGACCGTTCAATTCCGGCTGTAGGTAGCTTACAAAATGTCTAGCCACACTGAAGAGACTTGATAAGTCGAAACACGTGTCTGTGGATGACCCTATGTATATATATATATTTTGATATAGAATTTTTTTTCTTTGTACCACGGTTTCGTGTGTGTGTGTGTGTGTCACCCAGAGACACCGTGTTTTGACGTTTCACCTCTCATCAGTATGGCTAGACACAGCAACAAACTCCGACCAGAAGCGAACCTCGACTGACTTTACGCCAAGCCGATCCGTTAACCTCTAGGCCATTACCAGCTGCAGTTTAAGGAACGGTGTTTTAACTGTTTTAAATAAATACATCTGTGTATATAATTTACAGATTGGTTCTCTCTGGTGATCGTAAACAGATTATCCTTGCGTTATGCGGGCGGTGACGGCAGCATACAATAATTATATATATATATATATATATATCTTATTATAATGGAGATTGTGTGTTTTTCTGTCTGTAACCGAAACTATATTCCTACTCAAGTCACAATTCTCTTAGTTATAGACATCACATTCTCCATGATTTTATTTTTATTTAACCTCAATTATTAATAAAATTGTCTTACATTATTAATACTGTTAACTATGTCTACATATAGACAACATGCAATTATATTTATATATACAACAAAATAGCGGTTTACAGTGTGAACGGGAAGGCTAATTTCATATTGATATTAAAAAATGTGATTTTAATAAATATGTGCTTAGTATTATTGATTTCTAACTGTTTGGTTTTATTTTAATGAATATAAGCAAAAATCTCTTCAATGAATCTTAAATGAAATCCATTAACAAGATAAAATAACTGTCATTTTATTCTTACTTTCCTCTTATAACTAAATACTTAAATTAGAAAAAAAACAATGAAAGATGAGAGTGATGGAAGAGTAAGTTTTCAGTTGTTCCATTTTTTTATTATACTCCCTCTGTTTCAAATCTTTTATCTGTATTCTTATTTTAGTTTCATTAGCCTTTCTAATTTAATACAATATTTTTATTACATTAAACTTAAATACTTGCACCCGGAGGGTGCATATATTTGCTAGTATATATAAATAACGATAAATCAATGAGTTAGACGAACCTAATATTAGTTTCGCTTAATGCCTCTTCAGGGTAAGATCTGGCTTATATATAATATATATATATATATATATATATATATATATATATATATGGTATTTTGTGGAAAAAGGTAACTTTCCGATGAAACAGGTCACAATGGTTAGTTGATGCAAGATTTACAATGATAAGGCAGCGATATAACAAATATAAAGTGCTCAGTACGTTGGTAGAGCAAATTTATTATGATAAAGGTACACGGTAATAACCTACTCGAGTTTCACCATACGGATCTTCAGGGTTAAATCCACTGGATTAATTAAGATATTGATCAATCCAGTGGATTTAACCCTGAAGATCCTTATGGTGAACTCGAGTAGGTTATTACCGTGTACCATTATCATAATACATATATATATTATATATATATATATATATATATACCATCATGTCGCGCAGTTTGCGCAGATATCCATGATGATCTCTCGCCAGCCTTCCCTATCATTCATTGACTCCAGCAGCTCCTCTGCGCTGCAGCCAGTATCCCTACATAGTTGGTCAATGTAGGTCCTAGCTGGGCGGCCCACATTAGCGTGCCCATGCGCTGGCTTCCACAGTAGTACGTCGCTTACGATTTTGTCCTTGCTTCTCCATCATGTCTAGTCCGTCTCACTCGTATGGTTTGTGAGATGGGGGGCAGGTGGCCATATAGTTGCTCTTTTGTGGGGTGCTGTTTCCACGACCTATCCTCGTATAGCTCCCATCTAGCTTATTCTCAAGACGCTTCGTTAGGGTCCAGGTGGTACAGCCATACAGCAGTACCGACACAACCACAGCCTGGAAGAATCGTCTCTTTAGCTTGTTGGGGAGATCGGATTTCCATATGACTGATAATTTGTTGGTGGCCAACCATGCCTTTCCTATTCGAGTGTTAACATCGCTATATATATATACATATATATAACGTATACATGTGTGTTGTTTTTTGTTGTTGTTTTGTTTTTTTAGTAAAACAAGTCACGTTAGCAATTATGGTGTGTTTGTGTGAACAAAAGCTAAGTCCATTTTGCTGAATGTTTCTTCGATCAGTTTTAACAATTGTTTACGAGGGAATATTTCTGTTTGGCAAAATGTCGTTCTTTTGCCCTTTCCATCGCCATAAGAGCTTTTCAAATCAGCTGCTACCTTTACAGTTTCAACCTCGACTTTTTTTTTTTTTTTAAATATGGCCGGCACAAAGTTATATTTGTTCCGTACTTTAAATTATTAACGGTTGTGAAAATATCAATAAATTCCACTCACCCTTTTCTTTTACAACTTGTTTTATATCCTTTTACTTTTTCTTTTTTTTTCTTCTTATTTTTCTTTTTTTTTAGCTTTTTCCCTAAGAGTTAGACGTTTTCTTATTTTCCCTGCTAAAACAACCTTTACTCCGGACTGGTTGGACTTATATATTACAAAGACTCTGTGCCAATTTTTTCTTCTTTCTTCTCTCAGTCTGTTTGTTCCCGTATTTTCTTTTATCTTTTTTTTTAATTTTTTTTTTTTTCGTTTTCTTTTTGAGATATTTTCATTCACTTGCTTCTGACAGGTATTTTTCTTTTTTTGTTTTTTTTTTTGGTTCTGACACGGCACACCTGCCAATTTGTTCTTTTCGATTTTCTAAGGACTTGAACAATGAAAACAATCATGAAATATTGGCTCTTCGGCCATTTTTTAAATTCTTTTCGTTCTCACATAATTTTATCATTATCCTCCTCCTCATCATCATCATCATCATCATCATCGAATCGTGCCGATAAAACGTATTCATTGAGTTAAACACAGACACACACACACACACTCTGTTAGTCTCTCTCTCACTCTCTCTCTCTCTCTCTCTCTCTCTCTCTCTCTCTCTCTCTCACACACATTCGTTTTTTCAATCTATCACACACATTCACACACACAACACACACTTTCTATCCATCTATCACACACACAGACACACATACACACACACACACTTTTTATCTATCTTTCACACACATACAAACACGCGCGCGCTTTCTATCCATCTATCACACACACAGACACACATATACACACACATACACACACTTTCTCTCCATCTATCACACACATAGGAACACACACACATTTTCTCTCCATCTATCACACACACAAACACACACACACACTTTCTATCCATCTATCACACATACACACACACACATTTTCTATCGATATATCACACACATACACACACACACACACACACTTTCTATCCATCTGTCACACACACATACACACACACACTTTCTACCCATCTATCACACACAGACACTTTCTATCCATCTATCACACACACACACACGCACTTTCTATCCATCTATCATACATACAGACACACATACACACACACCTTTTATATCCATCTATCACACGCACACACACACTAACACACATTTTCTATCCATCTATTACACACACATACACACACACTTTTTATCCATCTATCACACACACACACTCTATCTATCTATCTATCAAACACACACACACACTTTATATCCATCACACACAGGCACACTCTCTTTCTATCTATCTCACGCACACCCACAAACACACACTTTCTATCTGTCTGTCTATCTCTCTCTTTCACTCACTCACGCACACGCACCTATTCCCTACTAGAACCGAACTAGGTATAATCTTGAAAAATATCATTCAAAATATTGTCCTTAACATACAGAGACATTTCAGTTATAAACAATGGAATAATACGTATGATGCAATTAAATATTTTTTTCGTATCTCGTTCCATTTCAGAAGGATTTCCATCACTGTTTCGAGAACATATATATATATATATATATATATATATATATATATATATATATATATATATATATATATATATATATATAATAAAGTAAGCCTAATGAGTCAGAGAATATCTACTTAGGTTTCCCTAACGGATCATCAAGCTAATTCTGACAGTCAGAATTATCCTGATGATTCGTTAGGAGAAACCTAGGTAGATATTCTCTGAATCCTTAGGCTTATTTGTCTATTGTCTCTACTTTATTGTCTATTGTCTCTACTTATTGTATTGAGCACTTTAGTGTATTTACTCTTGTAGTATCTTTTTCTTTTGGCCATTTTAATAGTAATCAAATATATATATATATTTACCATCCCCTCCAGATGATCAGGATGTGACACAAGGTCAATTTCTTAAACAGTTTAACAGGTTTAAATTCAGAGTTTTCCTTCTCCTAGACGGGTTACCTAGCTATGGTTAAAGAGCCTAGTCTGTCCTGCTATTTACCCATAGCTGGAGGCAGAATTGGATTCATACCTTTCTCAATGGTATTAACTCGATTTCGTTCAATATACCCCCATCGACTGAATAAAGGGTTAGGTTCTGAATTCCGCAATGGTTCCTGATTACGACAATAAGGTACCCGAATACGACAAGAAATACCCGAAGGCCGGAGAGCAGATAGGCTAAAACGTTGTACAGATAACAATGAAGATGAGGACAATAGTCCGAATAATAGAAATAATACTAATCAAAATTATTTCTTTACAACATTCTACATTGTTTTTTTACTGAAAGTCACTTGACTCCATCAATTTTCAAATAACTGGAAGCTAGAATGTAATTTAATTGAACTTTGTTCGCTTTCAACGTATTGCTTTATTTATCTACTTTAACTAACTCTTATTTATTTACAACGAGATGATGAGGCAACTGTAAACATTCCATGGATCAAAAGAATCGTTTATAATTCATCCATTAACAGAAACAACAAAAATTCTGCGAATTTGCAGTTGCGAGAGAAAGCTTTCAAAATCGTTTCTTCGAAAATGAAATCTACGAAAAAAGAAGAAAAATATATATAATAGATGGAAAGACATTCACAGCAGGAGGTTTACATATGTTCGTCGGAACTTTTATTAAATGTGTATTAAAACGCATAAACTAATTCTTTCTAGCAAGAAGATTCAAAACGTTTGAAAACGGTTATATAGAAACTAGTTGAAATAACCGTCTACGTTGCGTAAGAAAGCTCGAACTTTCGATCTCATCGATTATAATAACAGGAAGATGTTTCTTTCAAATGTGTTCTATCAGGTCGATGACATTTTGGAAGCGTGCTGGGCCCATAACCTGTAAAGTTTTTAAATGCCATCCTTGGCCAGTTGAAAAGGGCTTAAAGAAAGTCCTATGTTATGGAATCCTTTGGTAAGCGTATAAGTCCTATCCTACGTATTGGTAAAGGTCCAGTGATTTAATCCTATGTCCGTCGTCAATGAATGTCAACGTAATTATGGCCAGTAGGGTCGGTTAAGTATTGTATCAACCTCAGAGTACTGTCAGTGATTGGCCAAGAGATAGATCGTCTATATATATTTACCAACCCTTCGCACGAGCAAGATGCGACACAAGGTCAATTTCTTAAGCGGTGTTTAACAGATTTAAATTCAGTGTTTTCCTTCTCCTAGATCGGTTGCCTAACCAAGGTTAAAGAGCCCAGTCTGCCCTACTATTTTTTCATAGCTGGAGGGAGAGTAGGATTCATACCTTTCCCAAGGGTATTAGCGCTAAGTGAAATGCAATTACCACGTCCAGGATTTGAACTCGGGGCGACGAGTCCATTTCCCATGACTTTAACCATTACACCATGCGCTTCCTACTGGCCTCGTCTATAAGTAGGAGCGGGCATTTAGCACACACCTTATATGTCAAAATTCTCAACACATATACAGCAGCAGGTTTACTTATATTCCTCAGAACTTTTATTAAATGTGAATTGAAACGCATAAACTAATTTTTTTCTAACATGTACATTTAAAACACGTTTAAAAAAAGGGTATATAGAAACTAGTTGAAATAGCCGTCTACGTTGCGTAAGAAAGGCCGACCTTTCGATCTCAGCTATTATAATAACAGGAAAATAATTCTCTCGGATGTGGCCAATCAGGTAGATGCAATTAGACAAATGCCAATGATCCGTTCTGCGTACTGTTTATAACTCAGTCTTCGGGGTGGCCTAAAGTCGGTATCAGCCAATCAGCGAGCGAGTCTATCCCCTTTTCACAAGCGCTAGACCAATGAGATTGTTTTTGCGTCTGAGGTGGAGCGCCACAACTACCATCAGCTTCTTACTTTACCGCACAGATTCCTATGCTACTCATACAGTGAGTTCGCGAGAGTCCGTATCGAACTAGGAACATTGCAGTTTATAGCCGAACGCTCTACCAACTGAGCTAAGTACTAAACGACTTTGTTTTATGAACAACCCATTATTTTTAGTGTTCCGAAAATGGAACATTGCTATTGAGAGAAACGGTGACTGTGGAGAAGTAGGGACGTGATCTGCAGAGGAGCAGCTTCATTTTGATGTATTATACATGTTCCTGTGTTGGTAATTATACCTGTCCTAAATAAAATGGTATTACTGTTTAACTCACCTACATGGAGAAGTAGGAATGTGATCCACAGAGGACCAGCCGTATTTTGATGTATGATACATGTTCCTGTGTTGGTGATTATACCTGTCCTGAACAACATGGCTTTACTTTTTGGCCCACCTATATCGAGAAGTAGGGATGTGATCCACAGAGGACCAGCTTCATTTTGATGTATGGTACATGTTCCTGTGTTGGTTATTATACCTGTCCTAAACAAAATGACATTACTTTTTGACTCACCTTCGTTTTTTCAAACCATTTTAGTAAATTATAGTCAACTGAACCATCACCCGAGAGACACTGGATTAGCAATGTGTATTTTCCTTTTGTAGGAATACAAACAACTGATATACACCAGGTGGGAAGTTAAGTCTTTGTAGCAGTAAATTAATCGTCAAATAATATTTTACTCTAAGTGGCCACAAAGAATAATTGCTTCTATTACAGAAAAATATTGTTATAACCTAACAAACGTTACTAAATGAGAAACAACCAAACGGAGGTTGGAAATGAAATGGAATCTTTATAACATCAAAAAAATACAATATTCACCAAATTTGCTTTGATATAATTTGTTCTTAAGGCATTATTTTGGGCAGCAGTTATTAGCGATTCAGTTTCTCTCTTGAAATTTCCTTTTCTTAACTATATTCAAGTTTTTCTTATACAACCTCCTCAATTTGTCGTTTGAAGTATCCATATATTTGTTTTTTGTTCTAATTTATTGTTTATGCTGTTTTTCTGTTTGTCCATCTTTTGTAGCTGCTGTTATTGGCTGCCGTAATTAATCTTTCCTTGCTCATTTTTGTGTATTCTTTGAGTTCTTGCATTGAGGCATGTACTCAATCCTCTATGTTGGCTAGACCTCGTTCACCTTCCTTTTTTGATATGTATAGTCTATCTCTATCGTCTCTAGCATGTATCGGCATTAATTTTCTTGTCTTTTGGTATAAGACTATTCAGTCTGCATAATACTACCGTATTCATGAGGATTGGACATACCCGTTAATATCTATAAAATGTCGTCGGGGTGGCCTAAAGTCGGTATCAGCCAATCAACGAGGGAGTCTATCCCCTTTTCACTAGCGCTAGACCAAGGAGATTGTTTTTGCGTCTGAGGTGGGGCACCACACCTACCAGCAGCTCCTTACTTTACCGCATAGATCTCTGTGCTACTCATACGCTGAGTTGGCGAGGGCCGGTATTGAACTAGGAACCTTGTGGCTTCTAGTCGAACGCTCTACTGACTGAGCTAACCCGGCCATCTAATATCTATAGGCAGGGTAATAAATCTACAAAACAGAAACGAAATTTACCAATTATATCTTTATGCTATCATATGAAATTTCTATTGTTTTCTAGAAAATAATTTTCTTAATAAAATGAGTGTCACATGATAAATCGATTCCGTTAGTCCTACCTAATCAATAATAATAGCTAGCTTAGAGGTAGATCCTTTATTACTGAGCTTGTTTCTCACTGGATGAGTTATACGAGGTTGAGTAAAAAACTAATGCCATTTTTTAGGATATGTATAATTACCAACACGGGAACATGTATCATACACCAAAATGAAGCTGGTCCTCTGCGGATCACATCCCTAATTCCCCATATAGTCACCATTTCTCTCAATAGCAATGTTCCACCTTCAGATGAAAGGATGCGGTAAGGTTGTCCACCCGAATTAGGCAATTTTCTCCCTTGTCTTGATGCTTCTATTTGCGCATTGTCATGCAGAAGGAGAACATTGTCGATTGGCAAATTGGGTCGTACTCTTCGTATTCTTGCTCTGAGCATCGTCAGGGTCACAATGTAGGCCTTAGTTAAAAAAAAAGACTTCCCATAAAATAAAGAACATGGCATTACTTTTTGACAAATCTCGTACTTATGGTTTTAGGTACCTTCGGGGTTGATCTACTATGAAACTAATGAAGGTTAAGTTTCAGGGCCCTATAATTCCAAAAGAGCACCAGAAGTTATATTTAAGAACTGATTATTGACATAAATATATAGACCCCCCTCCATTCGAACGAGAATTGTGTGTGTGTCCGTCAGCGCTTTTATCAAATCAGAATTCATGAGCAGAAATGTATATAATTTGGAAATCGCAATACGTGTGGCTGGTTCTGGATGCATTTAAATTCTTATCTGTTTACGCAGAATACAGCTTGCAGCTCAGTTACCTTTCTTTTGGTGGACAGGAAGGGAGGTGTGGGGTTAATAAACGCATTCCCAAAATATAACAGGTGATGATTTATTATTAAGCCTCAGTTATGTGATTCGCTTATGAAGCAAAACTAAAAAAATTTAAAAAACAAAAACAATCAAAGTAAAGAAAAGAAAATGTCGCCCCAGTGAGAAGTGAAACTATATTTGAAAACTACAATACATATTTTATATCTGAGCCGATAGAATCCTCACAAAATAATTCAATCCCAAGAAGATAAGATTTGCTAAAAAATAAAACACTTTTCGTGAATAAAAGCTCATCAAAAAAATAATATTTAATCTATTTTCGCTATTATTTATATAAATCTAGAAAAGGTCTACCAATTGCATAGATATGTGTGCAATTTATTCCGATTATATACAAAATGCTTCGAAATTATACCATATTTACGAGTAACTCTGTACGACTCTCTTGGTGAGCGTGAGAGTTCTTTAATAAGAAACTTCTCCGAGAGAGAGAGATATTGGAGAGAAATATTAGAGAGAGATTAGATTAGCCTTACTTAGTGAGGAGGTCTTATTTCTTTCTTGTTTGTTTGTTTATTGATTTTGACGGCATATCAACCCATCTAGGGTTATGTCATGCCTAACGGTTAGGAAGTTATACATATCGTGTATTTATATTTATACTTTTTAGTAATTGTTTCTCTGAATGTTTGAGATGAGGCTTGAAGATTAGTATTATCTGCGTTATTCGGACTATTGTCACCATCTTCATTGTTATTTGTACAACGTTTCGGCCGATATACCCTCCGGCCTTCTTCATGTATTTCTTGTCGGACTCGGGAACCTTCTCGGACTCGGGAATCTTCTTTCGAACTCGGGAACTTTCTTGTCGTATTCGGAGCCATCGCGGAACTTTGAACCTAAGCCTTTATTTATTCCACGGGGGTATCCTGTTCTCATTCCGAGAATGTTCCCGAGTCCGACAAGAAATACCTGACGAAGGCCGGAGGGTATATTAGCCGAAACGTTGTACAAATAACAATTTTAGTAATTGGTTTTAACAATGTGTTAGCATTTTTGGGGATTATGTTGTATGGTATTGATTTGTTTCATGTCTATATTCTATGGCATAATTTTATTTCCGTCAAAAAAGAGAGAATACCCTCCAGTATGACATTTTCAAACAGATCTTTCATATTGTTTGCTTTAACTGATCCTCCTACAATCTCCTTCTCCGGTTGCCATTTTCTTGTCTAGTTGGTAGGATGTGACGCAAGTATGGGGCATCCAGTGAGGATTGAACTATTCATTGATAATGATCTGTGAAACGAGCTTGATAACCATTACATCACAATGAAGCACGAAAAGCTCCGTATAGCAATTACAAACTTTACATTCTTAAAAAGGTTTCAACAGTAAGCACATGGTGTGCACAGGTCCAAGCAATGTGAGCACTCTGTGTGTAGAAATTAGATTCACTGGTCTTTAAAGAAAACCAAAAAAAACAACAAAAAAAACGGTGTGCATCGGTTCAAGCCATGATCATATCTGGGGGGAACTATATATATATTTCAAAAAGGTTATCAGCCCATAACACTTATGCCCTCTATAGCTTCGTGTATGTGTGTTAGTTGGTTCTTTTGTTTTACGGCATATCAACCTTTTCTGAACTATTTAATGCCGTTGTAAGTCACTTTTGATAATCAGAGTACCCAGGTTGCGTACAGTACCTACTGTTGGTTTAGTCGTCACCCAATTAAATATTGAACAAACTGATCACTGCTTAACGTCGGTGATCTCACAGGAGTCGGTACTTTCAGCGTGACCTGAACAAAAATGTGTATGCGTGTGTCGGGGGTTTTGTGCTGATGTGATTTCTAAAAGCCGTTTCCATTTAGAGATAGCGAAAAAGTAACAGCCAAGAAAGATCTCTTAAATTTTAAAAGGGAATATGTATTGATTTTCTCTTTTTACGAAAAATCCTGTGTCGCTTGAGAAGCCAAGCGGTATCTAAAATACAAAGGAATCCCGATTAGGTCACTAAGTAAGATTCAGCAAAAAGATACAAATACACTGATAACGACACGAGAAAATAGTTTTCAACTCACAGCTAAGCATTTGTCAGACTTGTTTTGAAAGGTATATACCCTTTAACCCCCCACCCCCCCCAAAAAAAAATAGAGAAGGAGATATGAACGGGGTAGTGTCAAAAAGTGAGAAAACATTATATATATATATATATATATATATATATATATATGAGTTAAGGTAATGTGGGCATGGAGTCAATACCTGGTTACAGTTTCTCGCTTATGCGAACATCGGATCATTTTTTCGTCTGAAGAGAGCATAGGCGAGAAACTGTCACTAACCTGGTATTGACTCGCTACCTCAACACAAATATAGACGCTCTATGATATTGACCACTATCTGCTTAGAAATATAGCACTCGTATTATATATATATATATATATATATATATATATATATATATATATATATAAAAGAGAAGATTTAGATTTTTAGCTTTATAGCTTATTTCAGGAAGCCTAGAGCAAATGTCTAGTCTTTCCAATCATCAGATGCTAAGGATTAGAAAGAATAGACATTTGCTCTAGGCTTCCTGAAATAGGCTATGAAGCTAAAAATCTAAATCTTCTGTTATATTTTTTACTTAAATAATTTCGCTCTGTGACTCTGACAATAAAAGCACACATTGAGCTCTGCAAACTACGCCACTTAAACAAAGACTTCTATGTCGTAAGGAAGATTTCTTCTCCGGATTGTTGGGTTATATATATATATATATATATATATATATATATATATATATATATATATATATATATATATATTATAGACTATATATTATATATATATATATATATATATATATAAAGTAAATAAATAATATATATATATAAGGAGCTGACGGTAGTGTGGCGCTCACCTCAGACGCTGAATAATCTCCTTGGTCTAGCGCAAGTAAAAAGGGGATAGACTCCCTCGCTAATTAGCTGATACCGACTTTAGGCCGTCCCGACGACTTTACTTATTTATATATATATATATATATATATATATATATATATTATATATATAGTCTAAATCCAGGACGGCTTAATTTACATCACATAGCGCTACTACCATAGATATACCGTAATGAATATTTTAATGATATCCATTCAAGGTGGGTATACAGTTTTTGCAACAAGGTGTATTTAGCAGAGTTTTGGCGACAAAATCTAACGAAGACTTCTGTTCAATTTAACTTCAAATGCTGCAATCTCTTAATAGTGTTTTTTTTTTATTATTGGTGCGTCAATACAATTCTTTATCAACGTTTTATAGATAAAGCTTTTGACAGATAAGGCAAATTTTATTCGTAGAAATATTCCGCTTCAGGACTTGGTGAAAATTAAAAGGTCAAGTGAGAAGATGCACAAATCAAGAAAAGAAGAAAAAAAAATGATTTTTGATGGAAGGAAAAAGAAATAGGAGAGAAAGTGAGATAGAAAGGCGGAACAAAATTGGGAATAGAAAAAGAAAGACGAAAAAAAGACAAAGAAAACAAGTTTGATTCATGGATGGAATTTAGACGTAAGAATAACTATGAAAGAAACAATAAAATACAGTAAAGAAAAATAATAATACAACGGTGAGTCAAAAAGTAATGCAATTTTGTTTAGGACAAGTATAATTACCATCACAGGAACATATACCATACATCACAATGAAGCTGGTTCTCTGTAGATCACATCCCTACTTCTCCACATAGGTGTTTAAAATGTAATGCCATTTTGTTTAGGACAGGTATAATTACCATCACAGGAACTGTGACCTGATTTCTTGGTTTGAAATTAGAAAAAGAAAGAAAGAAATCGGAAGTTAAAATCTTCCGATAAACTTGAGTCGGTGTAAGATCAAAATAGATGGTAGGAATCATAGAATCACACAGTGTAAGTGGAACGTCGAAGAAGAGGTCGGAGCTGGAGAAATTCAAGTGGTTTGGGAGGCCTCCCGGTGAGTCCACTTGAGTCCATTTGATATAACCAGACTAAAGTCGCACGGAAAAAGATAAACTCTGTTTTATAGATGACCGGAAAAGGAAAAACCGGAATTAAAGAAAATCAAATTTATTTAAGACCACACATTTGTTGGGAAACACTCAAGTAGCCGGAAGAGATAGCACTTGGATTAGTGAGCGGAAGTGAATTCGAATAGCTGGTTAGAACTAAAGGAGGGCGGCTACCCTGCCAAAGAGGGAGTTGCAGAGAAAATTTCTAATACCCCCACGTCAGCCGGAAATCCGAATGTCCGGTTGAAAGTATTATTTAACTAAGACGTTTTTGCTTGAGAATCAGAGATGAAGCAGAGATACAACTGAGAAGCTAGATGAAGCCAAGGCGGGCTTGATTAGTTGACTGGGCTAGTGGAGAAGATTAACGTAAATACTGAGAGCCGAGAGAAACTGAGTTCAGCTAAGACCGTTGAAAACTTAGTCAACTTTACGAACTGTTTTGCACAATACTTTGCAGAAGACCAGAAGTTATTAATTACGGGTCCATCGCACCCACAGTCTTGAGAAATAATTGTTTGTATTCTTTTGTTATTTGAATATAAATGTTGTTGAGTTTGAAGAAGAAAAAGAGTCGTTGTTTTTTTATGTGACCACGAGGCCGCCGTTAACCTTAGAAATCAGTTTCTATAGCGGATTTCTAGTCGTTTGAGATCTGAACACAACGTGGGCATTCGGCTAGACTTTCAGCAAATATAGAAACCCTGCAATCCTTAGTTGAGGCAGAAAATCCGATCTTGACGGTCAATTTCGGAAATTCTGTGAGCCCTTTACATCAGTAGCGACCGACGGGTTATAGAACATGTATCATACATCAAAATGAAGGTAGTCCTCTGTGGATCACATCTCTACTTCTCCATATTGGTGAGTCAAAACGTAATGTCATTTTGTTTAAGACAGGTATAATTACCAACACAGGAACATGTATCATACATCAAAATGAATCTGGTCCTCTGCAGATCACATCCCTACTTCTCTACATAGGTGTTTCAAAAAGTAATGCCATTTTGTTTAGGACAGGTATAATTACCATCACAGGAACATATATCATACATCAAAATGTAGCTGTTCCGCTGTGGATCACATCTCTATAATTTTTGATGAAAAGAAAAAGAAAGTAAGATAGAAAGGAAGAACAATGCCCAGAATAGGAAGAGGACAAGGACAAATAAAACAAGTCTAAGTGATGAATCGAATTTAGACGTCAGAAGAATTGTTCTTTGATAAATATGAAAGAAACAATAAAATACAGTAAAGAAAAAGAATAATACAACGGTGAGTCAAAAAGTAATGCCATTTTGTTAAGGGCAGGTATAATTACCAACACAGTATAAGACTATTAGGTCTGCATAATACAACCGTATTTATGAGGATTTGACATACCCATCAATGTCCATAGGTAGTGTATATGACAAATCTACGAAACAGAAAATAAGTTTACAAATTATATTTCTATGCTATCATATGAAATTTCTACTGTTCTGTGAAAACATAGTTTTCTATAGTGAGTTATATGAGGGTGAGTAAAAAAAGGAATGCCATTTTGTTTAGGACAGGTATAATTAGCAACACAGGAACATGTATCCTACATCAAAATGAATCTGGTCTTCTGTGGATCACATCTCTACTTATCCATATAGGTAAGTCAAAATATAATGTCATTTTGTTTAAGACAGGTATAATTACCACCACAGGAACATGTACCATACATCACAATGAAGTTGGTCCTCTGTAGATCACATCCCTAATTCTCTACATAGGTGTTTCAAAAAGTAATGCCATTTTGATTAAGACAGGTCTAATTACCAACCCAGGAACATGTATCATACATCAAAATGAAGCTGGTCCTATGTGAATCACATTTCTACTTATCCATATAGGTGAGTCAAAAAGTAATGTCATTTTGTTTAAGCCAGAGATTATTACCACCACAGGAACAAGTACCATATATCACAATGAAGCTGGTCCTCTGCAGATCACATCCCTATTTCTCCATATAGGTGTTTCAAAAAGTAATGACATTTTGTTAAGGACAGGTATAATTACCATCACAGGAACATATATCATACATCAAAATGTAGCTGTTCCGCTGTGGATCACATCTCGACTTCACCATATAGGTGAGTGAAAACGTAATGTAATTTTGTTTAAGACGGGTATAATTACCAACACAGGAACATGTACCATACATCACAATGAAGCTGGTGCTCTGCAGATCACATCCCTACTTCTCCATATAGGTGTTTCAAAAAGTAATGCCATTGTGTTTAGGACAGGTATAATTACCATCACAGGAACATATATCATACATCAAAATGTAACTGTCCCGCTGTGGATCACATCTCTACTTCTAGAAGATGCACACATTAAGAAAAAATAATTTTTGATGGAAGGAAAAAGAAATAGGAAGAAAGTGAGATAGAAAGGAAGAACAATGTAGGGAATAGAAAGAGAAAAAAAGACAAATAAAACAAGTCTGAATGATGAATCGAATTTGGACGTAAGAAGAATTGTACTTTAAGAAATATGAAAGAAACAATAAAATACAGTAAAAAAAAAACAGAATAATACAACGGTGAGTCAAAAAGTAATGCCATTTTGTTAATGACATGTATAATTACCATCGCAGGAACATGTATCATACATCAAAATGAAGCTGGTCCACTGTGGATCACATCCCTACTTCGCCACATAGGTGAGTCAAAAAGTAATGCCATTTTGTTTAGGACAGGTATAATTACCATAAACATGTATCATTCATCAAAATGTAACTGTTCCGCTGTGGATCAGAAGAAAAAAGAGAAAGAAAATAAGTCTGAGTGATGGATGGAATTTAGACATAAGAAGAAATATTCTTTAATACATATGAAAGAAACCGTTCAGGAATATTTTTGTCGTGTTTTTTTTTGTTTTTATTTTTCATTTTTTATTATTTTTTTTATAGCTGAAAATTATGACCGCAGATCTTCCAAGTTCCATTTTTTTAGTTATCAGACGTTCCATCAAATTCTTCATGCTAACATAATTTTTCCGAGCCGTAGCCATATCAATGCTATTGTACAGCTGCACCACCTGGACCCTAACGAAACAATTAGAGAAAAAGTTAGATGGGGCTACACAAAGATGTTGCGTGCAGTCTTGAACAAATCTTGGAGGCAGCATCCCGCAAGAAAACCGCTGTACGGTCACCTACTTCCTATCGCAAAAAGATCAAAGTAAGACGAACTTTACGCTGTTGAAGTAGCAAAAACGAACTCATAAGTGACGTTTTCCTATCGACACCTACATATGAACATATAAAATACAGTAAAGAAAAGGAATAATACAAGGGTGAGTCAAAAAGTAATGCCATTTTGTTAAGGACAGGTATAATTACCAACACAGTATAAGACTATTCAGTCTGCATAATACAACCTTTTTTTATGAGGATTGGACACACCCATTAATGTCTATAGGTAGTGTATATCACAAATCTACAAAAAAGAAAATAAGTTTACCAATATTTTTATGCTATAATATAAAATTACAATTGTTCTGTGAAAACTTTAATAGTTTTCTAGAGAAATATTTTCTTAATAAAATGAATGTCACTTGACAAATTGATCGCTTTAGTTCTACCTAATCAATAATAATAGCTAGCTTATGGTTAGATCCTTTATTACTGAGCTTGTTTCTCACTGGGTGAGTTAACCGAGGGTGAGTCAAAAAGTAATGCCATTTTGTTTAGGGCAGGTATCGTTACGATCACGGGAACATGTATCATACATCAAAATGTAGGTGTTCCACTTCTCTACATAGGCACCGTTTCTCTCAAATGCAATGATCCACCTTCGGATGAAAGCATGTATCCCTGCCTCATAACATTTTATTGACTGTTCTTTGAGCCACTTATTCACTACATATTCTATTTCCTCGTCACTGGAATAACGTTTGCCTTTCAAACCCTCTTTCATGGATCCGAAGAGATAATAGTCTGAGGCAAAGATACGTGTCACCATCACGTGAACGAACCGTATTTCTGTCTGTCTGTCTGTCTGTCTGTCTGTCTGTCTCTCTCTCTCTCTCTCTCTCTCTCTCTCTGGCCGCCCTGTCGGCTGGGGCGTTAGAAAATGCACCGACTGCACCTCTGCAGAGGGGTAAGACTCCCCAAACGGGGCACCTGTTGGCCGTGGGTGGCGACCCGTGATGCTTAAGGATAGCCCAGGTGGATGAGCAGTTCATGACATGCAATACTCCACTTTGGCCCTATCCTGGGCTAGACGGGCGGTCGGAGAGGCCCCCTCCGATCAATCGCTGGTCACGTCAACCCTAGCAACTATATGATTTTCCCAACCCTATTGCCCTTTTGGCAAGCCCCACCCTTTTTATCATATGGATGCTAGAAGGCGTGGCTGCGGGTCTACATGTCCTGGGAATGACGTTAAACTCTATCTGATGGTGAGGTTCCAGTTCTGGAGGTTTGGGGAATGTGGAGCACCCCATTCATCACCATTGCTCCTGGTCCACTCTGACCCGGAGTGGTAGTACCTGTTAGGGCCCCATCTATGGGTTAAATAGAAAAATGTATTTATAAAAAAATTGTATTATCCATTAAGAATTGATTTATTTCAAAACTTTATCGGCATTAAATGACCCACTGAGGTTGATATGCCGTAAAACAAAACAAACAAAGAAACAACTCTCTCTGGTTGGTTGATTGATAGGATTTTACGACATGTCAACCCTTGAAGTTTTTCTTGTATTCATTTTTGTATAATATTCAATTTTTAAAAAAAATAATTTTCACCTATCTAACCTATAGATGGGACCGTAAATGGTATTACCACTCCGGGACAGAGTCCACCTGGGAGAATTGGCAATGAAAGAGTACGCTACACTCCTACATAATTAAAACCTCACCACTAGATGCAGCTTAACGTCATAGCTAGGACACTAAGACTCCCAGCAATCACTTTCTAGCAATATAGTAAAGTAAGTAAAGTCGTCGGGGCGGCCTAAAGTCGGTATCAGCCAAATCAGCGAGGAGTCTATCTCTTTTCACTAGCGCTAGACCAAGGAGATTATTTTAGCGTCTGAGGTGGAGCGCCACACAACCATCAGCTCCTTACTTTACCGCACAGATCCCTGTGCTACTCATAACGCTGAGTTGGCGAGGACCGGTATCGAACTAGGAACCTTGTGGTTTCTAGCCGGACGCTCTACCGACTGAGCTAACCCGATAGGATAACATATTTAGACGGCTGTCAAAAGTGTTACATAATCTATGCATAGATTATTGTCAAGCCCCTGTATTTCTGAAGGGATGGCCCGTTTTCATATAACGGTCGGGACTTTCCAGGGAATATTACAGAAAGCCCGCGAAGTCACGTGGGACCTGGTTGGGTCTTCAGTTTCAGCTTAGACGTCAGGCAGAGAAGATGCCTCTGCCTTAGCTGGAGCTCACTGCACAAGCACGCTATGTTAATTAGAGAAATCTGTTTAGTTAAGTAAATAAAGGTTTAAATAAATAATATGGTTTTGTGGTTGATGAATGTCTTGGTAACAAGACTGACCGAGAAGAAGACATGAATCAAGGACGACCAACCAGCAAGAACAGAGACGCTAGAATAGACGCTATAATAAGAACGTAAGATACCACAAAGATGAGCAGAAGAATAATAGAAGTAAAGAAAGGGTATACAACAAAAAGAACAATTGGATGGGAACAATCATATATGTGCTAAGGCTTGATATGACCAGCTGATTGATTGGATGTGGCCTCTCCAACCTCGGACGAATTGTTTATATAACGCCTTCTACTATTGTTTTATTTTATTATTAAAATAATTTAATTTAGATTACATTGTATCAAGATTATAATGTCGAGTCATGCGCAAGTCAGCACAATCTGTACTATCATTTTTTCTTTTAAGTTTGTTTTTATAGTTATTTGTGTACATGTAGTAACAGTGGTAATAATATGTGTTTTAAGTGGGGGGGGGTTCTGCCATGCTCTGACCTAGATATCGAGCACCTTTTTTTTTGGGGGGGATGCTGCGACGTGACTGGATTATTTTTGCACTGCTCGCTACTTCAGTTTGTCTCGAGGTGAAAGATGCTAACTTATTAACAAGTAGAGATCGCAGGTGGATCAGTAGAATAGACGAAATTTAAATGATTTGTATAAAGGCAAGAAAGCGATGCAGACTGAGAGATGGTAAAAAAGGTGACGCGTGAGATAGATAGATAGAGAGAGAGAGAGAGAGAGAGAGAGAGAGAGAGAGAGAGAGAGTGAGTGAGTGAGTGAGTGAGTGAGTGAGAGAGAGAGTGAGAGAAGTTTTTTTCACGGAACAGATGAGCTCGCTACTTCTAACACACTTTCTTCCGGATTTTAGTGGTCTGCCAACCATCAGAAAATCTTTAGATTTCTTTTATAATGATCTCTTAAAAAATTCTCTAAAAACAATTTCTTCAAACAGACATTTCTCCTGCCGATAACCTAAGGTCGAAGCTAGTTGAGAATAATAAACATTAAATAAACTAGCAAATATATGCACCTCCGGGTGCAAGTACTTAAGTTTTAATGTAATAGATATTTGTATCAAATTAGAAATGCTAATGAAACTAAATAAGAAAGCAGATAAAAATATTTGAAACAGAGGGGGGGGGGCATAGTAGAAATAAGAACAACTGAAACTTACTCTTCTCTCCCGTCTTTCATTGCTAAATTTTCCCAATTTAACTATTTAGTTAACATGGAAGTAAAGAATAAAATTACAGTTATTTTTTCTTGTTAATGAATTTCTGTAAGATTTATCCCTGTGATTTTAGAAATATTCATTAAGATAAAACAACAATTAGAAATCAGTAATAATAGCACATATTTATAAAAATAAGATTTTTAATATCAATATGCAAATTAGCCTTCCATTCACACTGTAAACTGCTATTTTGTTGTTATTATTATAAATACATGCATGTTATTAGTATGTAGAATATGGTCAACAGTAA